>CM044906.1:65253090-65323027 GCA_024500145.1 Gentiana dahurica var. dahurica
CAATCTCTCCCAAAACCGATTGGTGTTAGTAAAAGTGTTACTATATTTCTTTATACATTAAAAGTGCGGGCAATCTCTCCCAACACCCCTCGGGTGTGGGCAATCTCTCCCAACACTTGCACAAAATAATTGGGTTCAACACGCTCCCTCAAGTGTGGGCAATCTCTCCCAACACTTGCACAAGGTTCAACACGTAGTATGGACAATCTCTTCCGACACTTGCACAATATAATTGGGGTTCAACACGCCTCCTCAATGCTCACACCAGGGTTCGATCTCATGACATATGGCTCTGATAGCATGTTAAGATCAAGCGCTTACCATTCTACTAAAATCAATTGGTGTTATACATTAAGAGTGCGGGCAATCTCTCCCAACAAAGATTTGTCCATACTCTTAATGTATAAGGAAATATAGTAACTTATTTATTAACATCCAATTGAATTTAGTAGCACGGTAAGCGCTTGATCTTAATTAACAGTACACGTGAACACCTTGTAATAAGGCTCTAGCTATATATTTGTAATAGGTTGTTTAGACCTGTTCTGATTATTGTTTTTAATAGACTAAGTTTTAGTATCACCTTATAATAGTTTTTAGTAATTTAGTTTGTAATTAGAACATTTTGTAACTCATTTTTTCGGAATATTCGGTAATTGTATGTTTCAGAAGTGTAATTAAATCTTAATTTGTACATGAACTCTTTTGCTGTTAAATTGCTTTGTGCTTATTGAATAATCTTCCGCTATTTAATAAGTCAAAGGACTTGTGTTTAACTATGTCCCTTCGAAACATTTTCTTTATAAAATGCATGTGATTCGTTCAACCCTTCTTCTGAATCACATTACGCATCGATCCAACAAGATATAAGGATGTGACCATGCTAGCCATCAAATTTTTCACCATGTTCAAATCGACGACTGTTCTACCATGGTATGACCGGAATTTAGCTATTCTAAGGAGCTTTCCTCCTGGACTCTCTTTACTCAGTTAGCGTTGCATGGTGACAAATCTGGAAGAAGGTAAAAGCTAATTGCCTTAGCTGTGACCGGAGCCATTAATGATTTGACACCACAGATAGATCTTCCGGCCTTCATTTTAACGCCAACTGATGATAACTTGATATGGCCACGGGGTTCTGATGTATGAGTTACTTCTCGAGGGTTTAGAGGCCCTAAGCCAATTTATCAAAACGGGGCATTTCGAAAAAAAACAAACAATTCAATAATATATGTAACGCGTTTAGACTTAATAAACTCATTGATAAAAACCAGGACCCTAAATTTCGATCATTTTTCAAAGGCCCTAAGCTGTGGCCTTGTTGGCCTATGCCTAAGGACGGCTCTGAAAACAGAGATGTGGTGTGTATGGAAGAGCTGAACAACCTTGAGTGGTTGCCTACACACTATCAGAGGGATCAAGTTGCCATAGTTCGTAGTTTGAGAGGGTGTGTCTGGTGTTGGATAATGGTTGTTGGTGTATATAGTCCTATTTCATGCAAGATGAGCAATATTGTAGCTGATTGAACCTTCCCAATTACATCATGATGAATATCCCTACAAATCTATCAGGGTATCACACAATAATCAATGGTTCTAGAGGCCTTGGAGCCGTCATCTCTTTGAGCCCTTTATTGAGGTCTCAAAGTAGAGACATTTGTACACGGTTAGCAAGATGTCGGAGGCTGGACATGTAGCTTAGCTTCGAGAGTTTCCCGGACCTCTAACGATGGCCACCCATGGCTTGAACTTTGTCCAAGTCCTCAGATGCATGTTAATAGGAATGGCCAATGAGCCATCTGGAAGAAGCCTATCGTAGCTCGATCACCCTTCAAGATATAGCCCTCCAACAATTGTAGAAGGAGGCCTCGAGTCCATAGATTGCTATTTCCGGTCACCATAGTCCTCACTTCAAGGACTTTATGCAGTCGGCTCGAATTTCGAGACGAGCATACTCTTTATTTTGAATTTAGGATATTACACCTCTCAACAAGCTTACTATGCACAACGTGAGCTTACTTTATGATTGATAATTTACAGGAGGAATCATAGGATACCATCGCAGTCACAGGGGGCGGGGGGGTTCCGGATTCTTAAAAGGACACCCACCCATGTCTCAGATTTTCTATGTTGGGTTTCTAAACCAGCCATGGAATTTGCCAAGCCTTGAATAAAGGTAGTTGGATCCTCAGGTTATGTTATGCATCTGTACCTGTACCTGTACATGTACATGTACCGTATTTTCGAGCATCCAACTACCTTTATTCTTTTAAATCAGTTTCTGACTATGGGGGATAGGCATTTAGTACAACATACAACATACAATTTACAATATTCGGTGGAATATAGCAACTATTAAGTACATCATAATATATATCCAAAAACAACAACCACCTGCAAAAAACATGTTTTTTTTTCCTCCTGCAACTATTATGTGCAGCCTAATTAATATATATATCCGAATCGCTTTACAATGTCACAACAACCATTATGGTATACCTTCACATGACATGATCAATCTTATCCCTTTTTTGCGTTAAGTAGATAACGTAACATCTATCGATACTAGGCAAGACGATAACAGACTTTGGCATCAAACAAACCCGATCATGTGAAACATGTAGTCCATAATAGTCACCAACGACAAGCTAAGCATTATGATTTCTCCAATTAATTCATGGCTGATGCTGCTTGCTCAACATGTTTCCCAGTGGAGTCTCTGGAACAGGGATCAATTTTCCGACCATGTCCAAGGGCCAGCTGCAAGACAAAGGCATTTCATAAACGAAAAAGAAATAAAAAATTAATAACCCGAAAAGGAATTGAAAGAAAACAAATATCCATGTGAAAGTAATGATAAGAAAAGCAATACCTTATTATTCCAATGGCAAGTGAAACAATCCATAGTTTCCAGTCCAGCCTAACAGTTGAAGTGAATTTCCCAAGGAACTGGATGATGATTATCTAATCATGCATAGAAATAGCAAAAGTCAATAATAAAGGCAAGAATTCTGGAACATATCAGACGTACACGAACGAGGTAATAGCCTGAGGCTTGTTTTCTAACCTGCAATATAAATGTGCTCCCGACAATACCCATGAAGAGGGGATTCTTTGTCACACCACTAAACACGTTGCGCTCATCCGGTTTTCGAGCGTTGAACTCGTTGAATAGCTGCCGATTAAACTTGTCAGAAAACGTCTAAACTGTTCCTTCTATCTAAGGACCAGGTAAAAAATAACCGAGGAATTCAAAGGCACCGCACTTTACCCCCTTTTAATACACAAAAATGAATAATACTATGCAATGTGTTAAATGACTTTATGTAATGTAAACTTTTTGCTGAAGTCAGTTGTGTTTAATATGTAAATTACCTACCTCCCCAACAACTTGATTGTTGGGAGAGATGATAATTCAACATGTAATCAGAGCAGGAGGTCATGCGTTCAAACCACTCTGCCAGCATTGCCTTTAAAAATTTATTGTTTAGTGTTGGGCCTCTTTGTTGGCCTTTTTGTGCCCGTTATATGCCTTTGTGAGCACTATGTTGGCACAAGATCATTGTTTATAGGCTCACATTCGAGGGGGCATGTTGAAGTATGTTGTTTTTAATATGTATATTAAACGAAATAGCTTAAACTTTTAGCTGAGATGATAATTCAACACTTTTGCCAACGGTTTCTAGCAAAAATGGTAAAAAACTTACTTGGCAAAGGACAAACGCATTGAAGATTAGCGTATTCTTGACCATCGTAGCATGCCCACTATCATCATGCTCCAAGTTAAGAATACTCTTGCCACCAAAATTCAAGACTAGGAGGACGACAACTTGATATAGAGCCTGGATTGTAAAAGTAACTGAAAAGTTTCAGCAAGAGTATGTAAATTACAGGTCTTTGTCTAGGCAAAAACAAATTAACAGCAAAAAAGACCTGGAGAGTCAAGTTCCTCCACATTATATTAGTTACGAGAGGTTCCCTGAAAAGGTTTGAATTAAAGGAAAAGAGATCAGAGTCGGTGATTTCAACATTAGGCAATGTGCACATAAATACACATCCTTTGGACAAACAATAAACTCAACAACAACAAAATAAAGAAAATACTTTGGTCAGGCAATTTATGAAAATCTGCGATGCACCACGCTGATGCCTAGCACAAATCCCTTCTCTTTTGGTGATCAGTATAGATGTACTATATTAGCACCACTAAACACACATTACAATCAAACTTGATGTAATCTTTAATTTAAAAGCCAAGAGCATTGATTTTTTGATATCTATGAGCGTATTTAGAATGTGTCGGTAATTCCTCATCAGATGGACAGTCACTCGGTTTCATATTATGCCCCTAACCACGTAAACCAGTGGAACTCTTTACATGATGAAAAAAATACCAATGCTTATGCTCTCACAACTGAAGACAGAAATACGGAAAACCATACTATGATGTATGAACATTCCATATGCTACTATGTTGAACGATGGCAAACATATCATACAGGGAAAATATATTTGTAGTTATTGACCATGACAAGATCGGAACCAAGAAAGAAAAAAAAAACACGGAAAGCAATATAATACATTAGTCAAGTCCAACCTTCTACCAACTGGACATCTCTTCATTAGGTTGTCAGTTGGTGGTTCTGTAGCCAATGCCAAGGCTCCCAGTGTATCCATGATGAGATTCACCCAAAGCATCTGAACAGAGAAGAATAAATATATATAATAAAAAAAGCGGCTACATCATTTTTTGTTATTGTTTGTGTGTATTGAGAGGAGTGGAGTGGGGTGGGGAGGGGTGGG
This sequence comes from Gentiana dahurica var. dahurica, assembly GCA_024500145.1. Lineage (NCBI taxonomy): Eukaryota > Viridiplantae > Streptophyta > Magnoliopsida > Gentianales > Gentianaceae > Gentiana > Gentiana dahurica. The sequence continues at coordinate 65,257,893 of CM044906.1, forward strand.
GATAAGCACTTTTAAGATCTTTCTTTTCTTTTCAATTACTACTACTGCAAAAGAGAGAGACATGAAATATCCTAAAGCAGTGACAATTTTGCAGTCCTTAATTTGTAAATGTCAAAGCATAAGCAGGTTGTCCACATTACAATCACTAACAGCTTATCATGAGCAAACCACCACATGGCTTCTAATTCCCCCAATGTTTTAAACATTCTCTAGATTCTCTATAAAGAATTATTTGGATGAGCAATACATCAGCTATGATATAACAAATGATCGTCCTAGATAATCAACAATTGGGTACGTCATGACTTCCATTTTATTATGACTACTATAATATTCCACTAAATGCAGATGCCAGAATATCAAATATATTAAGTACAGACCTGCACTGTGTTTAAAGGAACATCTCCAGAGGATATTGCTGCTATAACATTGATTACAAGAGCAGCAATATTGACAGTGAGCTGGAACTGGATGAATTTCTGAATATTTGCATATACTGAACGGCCCCAGCGAACGACCTGCATAATGGAAAGCATAAACATGACTACGGGAGCATAAGCTATTCACATACAGCAATGTGGCTGACGGTAAGAGTAAGAGTGGCTGGGAGATTGTGAACTGGCTGAGCTAAAGCTTAGAGGCTCATTTGCAGAATGGAGATTTTTAACAGCATCCTCTCTAGGTAGTATGCCTAATCAGGACAAAGATAAAGAAGTGGAGTGTCACTCAGCTAGAAAAGAAAGGTCTCAGGTAAAGATCTATGGACCTTGAAAAAGGGTAACAGATGAGAAAGAGGAGACCGAGGAACCATTAAGAGACAAGGTAAGTCAAAGAAAGAACAAACAAAAGGTACTGAGGTTCAAGTTGATACCTGCAGTAACATAAGCAGCTTTAGAGGAAGAATCTATAGGGAATGCCAGATAAGAAAATGAAGTGGAGAGTGAATCACTTCTGCAGTTGGTGATAATATTTTTTTCCGGGCAAGTCTCTGGTATTGCAAGGAAATGAATACAAGGAGGTATGGAGAGTCAAATGTAGGAAACAGTAGCTTAAAGACCACCCCACTCCCCAAAGATGTTAGAATGATGAAGTTCCCCAAAAAAGTGGAAAACTGCCTTTTTAGATTCTTGTGTCCAGGTTGGGAAAGATAGATGTACTATCTGTTTATTCTTAATTGGGCTTTGGTACTTTGACTATGTTGACAAAAGAACAGAAACTTAGCCATCTAAATTACCCGGAAAGAAAAGTTTGAAACCTGCAGCCCACAAGAGGCTGGCACAGTTTCTGAAACAGGTTTTGCAGTAACATGACACATGGGACACCTGTCATATTTTTTAGCCCACTATATATTCAGAACAAGACAATATCAACATGATTTTTATCAAAATAGAGAGTGATAAAATAGCATTTGAAGTATGGAGAGGTAAGAATCAAATAGCATTTTTTATCAGTAGCATTGGGTTCGAGTCCCAATGGGGACAAAAAGTGTGCGTGTGTGTGTAAAAAAATAAAAAAAAATCAAATAGATCCCAAGCAGGTATACATTTTCCTTCAATAACTGACTTGTTATGCTGACCTTTACTACTGAAGCAAAGTTATCATCAAGGATAATGATGTCCGAGCTTTCCTTAGCAACTTCAGTTCCCGCGATGCCCATGGAAAGACCTATATCAGCCTGGAATACAGAGACCACAATCAAGAAATAACGATCATCCTATACTGAAATGATGGAGTATGAAATGACATACAACTGTCAGGAACACGATGCAAGGACAAAGGATCGTACACAAGATAGAAAGAAAATAAACAGCCATATAATTTCGTATAGATCTTAGGGTTTTCGGAAAATATGAACATAGTTGGTCAATAGCCATCCAGTTTTGTATATATCTTTTGATGCCTGGTTTGAGTTCGTTGACCTCCGGGATGGTTGTAAATTGTGTTCATATATATTTAAAAGTATCTTTGTTTTTAAAATAAAATAAAAATTATATATATATAGCAAGATACTTAAATAAGAACTAGGAATGGACAGAACTACTAATCATTCATATAGATGAGATGAAAATATCAAAGCATATTGCCAGAAATTGTTGCAAAAAAAATTAAGTATGCGATTTTTGTCATTGAACTTGTTTACAAGGGAAAATAGATGAGAGTAAACAGTAAAATTCAATGGGGATAATAATCCATCTAATAACAGTAAAATTCAATGGGGGATAATAATCCATCTAATTAAATATTAAATGGATATAATATCTCATCTAGAACACAAAATCTGGTTCATATTGATTTATTTGGATAAGCTCAATCTTTTAATCAGTCCGCTCCGTTAACTTAAATGGCCAAATAGGCAAATTTATTGTCCATTGGTGCAATTGAAAATGAGACGATAGCACAAATTATCAAAATTAGAAAATTACCCTAGCAGGCAAGTAAAAAGATTTCAGAAAAATCCATTATTGATGAAGAGGAACATTTATCTGTCTTGTGCTCTTTTTCAGATTAAAGTACTTGGGCAAAGTCATGAAATCGAACAGGTGATATTCAACAAAAACACAATACAATGCATACACATTGAATGTGATGTTCAAAAAGTTCATATCAAGGGACATAAGACATTCCACCTTCCCCTTCACTATTAAAAAGATAAAATTTTGAAATCATTAAAAGTTATCAATGAGAATGTACCTCATGAAGAGCAGGAGCATCATTAGTTCCATCTCCTGTAACTGCAACGACTTCCCCTAGTTTACGAAGAGTTTGCACAAGCAATAGCTTGTCACTAGGTGAAGACCTGCCCATAACCTAAAAGAAAATTTTGATACTTGTTAACATGTCCTACCTGCAATACGAAAACAGAATATAACTCGATTGTAAATATGAAATCAGATAAGTTATACATGAAAAACTTACTGCTATCTTTTTGGCCACTAGTTCCCTGTCCTGTTCAGACATCTCCCTAAACGTCCTACCCTCAATAATATTAGGCTCAACTGCATCTGCATCTGAAGCAAGTATTCCACACTCCAGAGCGATTGCCTTAGCTGTCTGAAGATTATCTCCAGTCACCATGCGTACCTAGATGTTCACAAGAACCAGGCAGTGTCATCATCTTTCACATCGAATAGTAATGGTCATATGACACAGATTCCAATGAGTAAAGAGAGTGCACAACTTGTATTGCTTCTCAAAGTGAGAAAATAAATTTAAATTTTTTCAAGGTTGCTAAGACCAGGTGCAGGAAGGAATACTGTAAACCTGGAGTAAACAGATTTATACATGTACCGTGACTAATCATTTGCTTACGTCTACCTATTATTGGCCTCTAAATGCATGAACATCTAATGGAAGAAATTGAGAAATAATGTTTTTTTTTTCAATTAATCAAACTAAAAACTTTCTCTAAAAAGCAAATAAGAAATAAATTTGAGAAATAATGTAAAATGCCTGTTGAATTAAACTGAAACATTAGACAATTAGGGATAAGTGTAATTTATATCTAGCTACTTCAACGCTCCAATCACTTGTTGGCTTAGCACGTGGACACGTCAGCTAGGCACTTGGATTCTTAAGACATGCACTACAGTTTATTGAAACTTAAGCTATTTGGGATATTTGTGATGTAGTAATTAACCATGTACTTCAACACATAACTCACGTGTTGTCCAATCCCTTGACTAGCTCAATAGGTGGACAACATGTGGACAAGTTGATTGACTGGCTTAAGACATGCACAGTTGTTAAACGAATATGATAACAGTGAAAGCAGTGAGATTCGAACGCTGCATTTCCTACCGTGTTAAATACTATTTCTCTAAAAGCTTACGCTAATAGTGAGATATGTAATCCAATATTTAACCACTTCAACAATGCCTTAATATCATTCATTACACTTGAACAGATGCATAAGCTTTTTAATTTAACAGCTGTTTTGTTTCATGGTGGGGGCATGAGGGAGCATACAGGATGGAAAAAAAAAACAGCAGAGGACAAGAACATAACCTTCACACCAGCATCTGTGCAAAGCTTCACTGCATCTTTGACACCTGGGCGACAAGGATCCTGTGTATAGCAGATTTCTTGTCAATTACAGAATCAGTGTGACAATTATTTTTTACTAAGAAAAAAAAAAAGTGTCCAGGTGATGAGGGAGAAGTTTGTGGTGTGTTGGGCCAAAATTGCTGCGGAAAAGAGCTAGTATCGTAAACTTAGTTCTTCATTTATGACATGAAAGCAATGGCTGCTTAGAACATAAATACTGATGAGAGGATTGAAATAAGACCAACAGTAGCCCTCATATACTATAAACAGTAGGTAAGGCTCAAAGACAGAAAGGACAGGCAGCATTTGGATGTCCAAGACATTGTGCATAGTACAAACAAGCAGCACAAATGAGTGATTCAACTAATCCGAGTGGGTACCTTAATGCCAACAATGGCAAGCAGGATAAGGTCATGCTCAGGTAAAGCCCATTGTGCCAGCTCTTCTTCCGTAGTAGGAACCTCGTCAGCATCACATGATTTATATGCAATAGCAACACATCGCAGGCTTTTTCCAGCCATTTGACCAATCGCATCCATGAATATTTCCTGGGGTATGTAGCTAGTTAACATGCTATCTATAATTAATAATAAGCCATCCTATGCTATACGGGTATTCTATTTGTCGTTTTGTGCCAGAGAAATTATTCTGCTAGAAATACTCTTTTCTTTTTCCCTTTTTCTGAAATAGCAGTAAATTCATTCATTAAATTGAAAACGCGTGCTGCGTGATCTAACCTTATCCTGGCCAATAGACTTCAAGCAGCCATTTGTGTCGAGATATCTGGTGCATTCCTCTAGAATTACTTCTGCTGCACCCTTCCAGTGAACGTGAACTTGAGACTCGTTCTGCTGTATATTTAGAAGGGAGATCAATTATTAATTATACACTAAACGTAATAACATAATTTAGTGTCTCAGCATGTTACAACTGATGAGTCAGATAGACGTAGCACTCTTTAGGTGGAGATGGACTAAATTGTCCAGCGTTCAGAGAACACTAAATGAGAGAAAATACATATGATGTCTATTAGAAGCTTCTTCTGAACCGGAAATACGTGATTAGCAGACAACCATAGAAGGGCAATATATCTCAGCAGTACCCGGGCTTTCATAAGAATCAAAATTTAAAATGCCCATATATACCATTATGAGGATCACTAACTTAAAAAATCCTTCTCATAACGAAGCCGACAAATTCCCTCACTAGTCACACGTAAAATTATGTCTGAATAGAAAAAGTAAATACTGAAAGTCAAAGTCCACACCTATGAAGTACAATGTACACCGAAGTTGCAAGAAAGGTTGGAAAAAGATATCAATAGTTCAAGAAGTTTGGCAGGGAAAGAATCCTTTTTTTCTTTAGCATTTATTTCCTTTTGTGGTGTTCACCAGATCCAAAAACTCCGTAAGACTCGGTCCGTGAATTGGAAAAAATTAAGGATGTTTAATCACCGATTTGAAAGACTACACACTGTTGAATTATTACTGTTATCTGTTATTTTATTGTTTTTTGTTAGCCTAATATTCTTTATTAATTAGGTTATGGTTGTATTTATTGGTTTTACCGTTGGGACATGTTCACAGCTGTATTAAACCTGTGTCCCCTAGGGACTGTTAGTATTCTGTTTTGCATTTATATACTACTTGTATATGTTGTAATCTTCACCAAGAAATAAGATATTTCTTTCTTGCAACTCTTGTTCTTCTCGGTTTTTCTCCTTTACATGGTATCAGAGCCCGTCTTGCTCGTCTTGCTCTAAGCTACCGATCTTCTAAAAATGGCTGCTATGAAAACTCTTCCGCCGAAAACTCAGGTCTACCTGAAAGCTCCCAATCCTCAATTAACAGCCACAAGTTAGATGGAAATAACTATCTTCAGTGGTCTAGAACCATGAAGATGTTCATTACCGGTCAGAGGAAAATGAGATATTTACTTGGCACAAGTAAGTCACCAGAACCCAGTGAACCGGAGTTTGAAGTCTGGGATATGGAAAAACTTAGTCATGTCTCTCTCGATTAGGTCTATGACCCCTGAGATAAGTGAGGATTTTATTCTCTATGAGACGGCTCATGAAATTGGGCTGCTGCTAGGGATCTCTACTCAAAAAGAGACAACACCTCTGAAATTTATGGGGTTGAAGCTCAAATCCAAGATTGCAGGCAAGGAGAGTTGAATGTTACTCAATACTTCAACCTTCTCACAAGGGCCCGGCAACAACTGGATCTGTTTGAAGAAACTTCATGGAAGGATGATGATGATACCATGAAGTAGAAGGAGATTGTGGAAAAGAAGAGAGTCTATAAGTTCCTAATGGGGCTAAATGCCTCCCTTGATGATGTCAGGGGCAGGATTCTCTCTACAAAGCCCTTGCCATCTCTAAAAACAACTTTTGCTGAAGTTAAGTATGAGGAAAGCAGAAGGAACTTGATGCTTAAGGGAGGTGATCACCAAATGTCATTGAATCTGATCAAGACTCTGGTAATGATTCTAACCCTACTCCTACTCCTACTCTTAGTCCTAACCCTTGCTTTGCTCCTGTAAGTGATGATCGACTTATTGCCTTAAGGAAAGGTTTTAGAGAATGTACTAAGCATCCTCTTTATAATTTTGTTTCTTATGACAACATGTCTTACAAGTTATGCATGTTTATTAAGAATCTTAACAATGAGTCCATCCCTCAAAATGTTTATGAGGCTCTTAAAATCCCTGTATGGAACTCTGCCATTCAAGAGGAAATGATGGCTTTAAAAAGAAATCATACTTGGGACATCACTGCCTACCTAATGGCAGGAAACCTGTTAGTTGTAAAGAGTTGTTTACCATTAAGTTTCACTCTGATGGCTCCATTAACAAACATAAGGACAGATTTGTTGCTCGGGGTTTTACCCAATCTTTTGGTATTGAATACCAAGAAACTTTTGCCCCTGTAGCAAACTTAATACTATCAGAATTTTGTTATCTATAGCAGCAAATCTGGACTGGCTTTTGTTTCAATTAGACACAAAAAATACCTTCTTAAATGGGGATCTTACTGAAGATGTTTATATGTGTCTCCCACCTGGCTTTGAAGATAAGAACAACAAAGACAAGGGTTGCAAACTCAGAAGATCCTTATATGGTCTAAACAATCTCCAAGGGCTTGGTTTGCTAATTTTTTAACTCCGTTAAGAAATATGGATACATTCAGTGCAATTCTGAGCACACCATGTTTACAAAGTGGTCTGATGGGAAAATCACTATATTAATTGTGTATGTTGATGACATCATAATTACAGGTGATGATCAAGATGAGGTGAGAAAACTGAAGCAATACCTAGCTACTGAATTTGAAGTTAAAGACCATGGTCAAAGGGGTATTTCCTTGGCATGGAGATAGCAAGAACCAAGGAAGGAATTTCAGTCTCACAAAGGAAGTATGTGCTTGATCTTCTCAGAGAAACTGGTATGCTAGGCTGCAAACCAGTCTCTTCTCCAACTGATCCTGCAATCAAGCTCAAAGCCATGCCAGACTCTACCATTGTTGACAAGGATAGGTACCAAAGGCTGGTAGGAAAGCTGAACTACCTAGCACACACCAGGCCTGATATTAGCTTTGCAGTCAGCATTGTAAGTCAATTCATGCAACATCCAGCCAAGGAACATTGGCAGTCTATCTACCGAATCTAAAATACCTCAAATCCAACCCTGGTCAGGGATTATTATTCAGGAAAACAGACTGCAGAGACATTATTATCTATATTGATGCTGACTGGGCTTGAAGCCACTCAGACAGGAGGTCTGCCACTGGATACTGCTCCTATGTGTGGGAAATTTAACAACCTGGGGGCAAGAAACCACCGACTGTTTCCAGAAGCAGTGCAGAATGAGCTTAGAGCTTTTGCACTTGAAATATGTGAAGGAATTTGGCTCATAAGGGTTCTCAGAGATATCAAGATACCTACAAATTCACCTATTCAACTTCTAAGTGGCAACACCTCAGCTCTAATGATGGCTGAAAACCCTATTCAACATGGTAAAATGTTGAAATTGACAGACATTTCATCAATGAAAGGATTGAATCCAAAGAGATATCTCTCAAGCATATTCCTTCTTTCTCACAAATTCCTGACATCCTAACTAAACATCTTCCATCTTACCTATTCAACAAGTTAAGCAGCAAGCTTGGCTGTATCAACATCTATACAACCAAGCTTGAGGGGGGTGTAAAATTATTAAAGTTATCTGTTATTTTATTATTTTTTGTTGGCCTAATATTCTTTATTAATTAGGTTATGGTTGTATTTATTGGTTTTACCGTTGGGACATGATCACAGCTATATTTAACCTCTGCCCCCTAGAGACTGTAAGTCTTCTGCTTTAGCCTTATATACACTACCTGTATAGTTGTAATCTTCACCAAGAAATAAGATAATTCTTTCTTGAAACTCTTGTTCCTCTCGGTTTTTCTTCATGAAAACGATACAACGAAACATGTTATTTTTCTGACTGCCTATCAAGCACATCTCCACCATATGAGTTTCTCTTTTACAGCAAAATAATCATCATTGTTTCTAGACACAGGATCATAAAACAAACAGTTGGAAACGATTCACCTTTCCACGTACTGCAACACCTGCTCTCTTTTTGGTAGAATTGAATGGTGACACGTGTATGACTGAAGATTCTGACTGGGCAACATTGAAGTCCATTCCCATCTGCATCATGTTTGGATGAGAAAAAAGCACAACTTTCAGATAAATAATTTCTGAAAAACTGTATCTCAAGATGACGCAAACCATACCTCGACAGCCCAAGAGAGAATAGCCTTTTCTGTAGGAGATCCAGAAACCTCCAACTTACCATCCTACATTGCACACAAAATCGAAGTACAAAATATAAATTCAAGATGTATGGATTTTTGTTGAACCTTGGATAAGATGTAAGATCCGTGCAAATGCAGATAATAAAAGAAGGCCAAACTAAAAAATCAAGATATCTTTTCCCAAAAGCAATGCCTACATGACCTTAATGCTCAAACTGTCAGGGGAGGAGTGTAAAGCATTTAAAAACACATACCATGCCCCCTCACATATGGGCCAAGTAGAAGTTTAACTAAAAGAAAAAATACATTCACAAATGCCTTTTCAGAAAATACAGTGGCAGCGCAATTTGAAGGAACCCTCTCAGCTGCCAGAGATTATAATGCAAAAGATTAAGTGTCATCATTGAAATCCAGCATGTGGATGTAATCATTTCTTTTCTATCAATGACTAATCAATCATTTAGTTCGGGGACTAATGGTGACATTCCCAACCAACGAGAAAGTTCATTGGTGAAAGAAGGAAGTGCACAGCCCTTATAGCCCTTTCTGATGTACGGAAAAACTCGTTCATTAGGCAGGCACAAATATTCTGTCATTTAAGAGACAAAACAAGATACAAAGACAAACACCTTAGAGAGAAACACACTCCCAGCTGTATTCTGTGCTATCCCCTCATGAAGCAGCGAGGAAAGAGCTTCAGGAAGCTTAAATCCATCTTTAGATGTATCAGTTTTTGTATTCCCGAGATATGCCTCGACCACTGTCATCTAGTGAAAATAATTCAAACCCATCAAAATCAAATCCCAGCCAAAACAAAGCAAAAGCAGTTATCCTGTCAAAACCAACCTGATTCAAAGTCAATGTCCCTGTCTTATCACTGCAAATGGTCGTTGCAGAACCCATAGTTTCACAAGCAGAAAGCCTGCGCACCTGCATTAAAGCGCATATAAACGTCCTTCAAAAAAAATTTCACAGGCTTTCATGCTACTGTTTTTTGTTTTTGCTTGAAATGCATATACTTTAACTTTATGCAACTTAGAATCGAAAAAGAGTTGCTCATAGAAAAGGAAAAGGTACCAGGGCCTTATCAGCCATCATTTTCCTCATTGAGTAAGCTAAGCTGCAGTCCAGTCCAGAAGTTCGCAATTAAAAAGATTTAATTGAAGTAAATAATGCTGAAAGACCCCAGATTTTACATGGCACTTACGTCAATGTAACAGCCAAAGGAAGCCCCTCTGGGACCGCGACAACAACAATTGTTACCTGAACATGAATGGAAGAGTTAGGTTAATAATAGATGCAAATTTCAACATTAAGTGAGATTTACTTACAGCTGCTGTGACAATTATTATGACGCCATTCACTGTTGCACCAATGCTGGTCTTTCCTGGGACAAACTGAGTGGTTCCATCAGGATTTTGAGAATGCCCAGTGAAAAATCTGGCAAATTAAATCCGAAAAGATAAATAGAACATAAATGGAAATATTTGATTGATAAACATACATATAAATTACACTTATCCATAACAACTTGAGCTTTTGGGAGAGATCACGAATTATCATAATATCAGATCACGACATGAGATCAAACCTCACAGCCCCATTTATTATAAGGAAAAACTATTATTACTCTGCTACAACATGTCCACATGTTGGCAAGACTACATGAGAGGAGGCATGTTGAATATAATCACTTCTCAGGCGTCCAGTATGTAGTCCCCTCCTACACTAATATCTTTTATCCTTAGATACTGTATACGTGGTACAAATCCTCCAAGGTGACTTAATTTTTTTCTCTTTTTTTCTTTTATTGTAATTAAAGGAGGCTCAAGCTTAGTTCTACTTCCCCTGCAGACAGCCTAGGCCACCAACATTTTCTTTCCATGCCTTGTTACCAGTTTTTTTCTAAGTAAACTCAGACAACTGAACAGGTTAATTGCTCTTTGCCTTATTAGACCTAAAGTACTCCCATACTTTAGGAAACAAAAGACTTATTCGAGTTAAATTCAAGAACAGAGTGATAGATGACTAATCAAACTACCCAAACGATCTCAGGAAATGCCCCACATGCTCTTCTTAAGGAACATTATCTTATTCAAATGCTCGTGAAGTCTGTTTTTGTTTGCTTTTTCTTCTTCAAAGAATATGTGAAATAGTAGGACAGCAGGCATTAAAAAAAAAAACTCACCTGATCAAAAGAACAACAAGTACCACCGCAGCAACAGTGAGCCCAACCATGCCTATTAGTGTTGCCGCTCCATTTAATCGTACCTGGAATTTGTATCCGTTAATGGTATAACCGAAGAAAGATTGGAAGGAAAAGCTTGATATGTCAGCTTCATATTATTGCTTTATATAGGAATTACAGTAATAATTACAAGAGTGATTATAAGGATGTAATAGCACAATCAAAGAGAATAAATCATGGGTTAATATTTCTCTTAGTAGCTTTCCTTTCCATTCGAGAAAGTCAACCTTCTAGAATCTCATGCCTTCCGATACTAAAAATTCTTAACAGTATCACAAGCAAAACTTAGTTGTTGTATTTAATTCGGTAGCAGAGAAATAGGCCTGGAAACCTAAAAGACCATTAGGATTACAGAATTTTCTTTAATACTAGGGCGGTTTTTTATTTTTATTTTATTTTGATTGTCTAGACTGCTTATCTGTTAAATTTACAGAAAATTCAGCAATGTTCTATTCATGTAGGCATGCTTAGTCAGGGATGCACGTTCTTGAGATTAGTAATAATAAGAGCGAGCAACCAACACACAAACACAAAACGGACCTGCAAGGGAGTTTCTTCTCCACTATCCTCTGATATATTCGCCATCAACAACCCCCACTCTGTATTAATGCCCACACCAGTTACCTGAAAGGATTAAATTATTTGTGAATTATCATGATGCAAACAGTCAAATAAAGTGGCAATGCTTACACTATCTCATTGTATAACACTTCTCAAGGGCACACATATCGAACTGGTAGCAGCGAATGTATAACCTCCAAATACACAGACAAAAAAAAGCAATGGTCCTAACAAGAATATTTGTGGGAGTGAATAGGTGTGGAGACAATTCACTATGAGATTAATGGACACCTTCCCTCATCCATGGAGAAGCACTGAGTTAAATTTTAATTGCTGAAACTTTTAACTAAACATAAAGGACATCTAGTCTACGTGTGTGTCTACATATACAACCATACAAGTTAAAAAAACAATGATGACACTCTGAACACTGCAAATCTGAACACTGCAAAAAAACAATGATGACACTCTGAACTGTAACAAGTTCACCCCGCATGAACGGGGAAATAACCTTGTCTTTGAATTTTCAAAGTGTTAGATGTTAAGCTGAAATAATGGAAATTTTTCAATCAACCCACTGATTAACCGTACTAGAGTTTCCCAACCAATAGAAAAAACAGTAAAAATGGTAACAACTACTATTCCTTGATTAAATGGAAACCATAAGCCATAAGCCGAAAACCATTGAGAATATTGACTTTTCATTTTGTTGAACTGCCATTTTTTCTTATGCCATGATCATTTTAGTTTTTAGACTTTTTACCACATAAGTATTGAAGTATGCCTAGAGGAGAGATGGTGGAGCGCCTCAAGGTACAGCAAGGCAGAGGAAATGAGCAGGACATCGCCTTCCTCGCCTAAGGGGTGCCGTGCATGAGGCGCTGAGCAACAGAAGGCAACACTTTTTTTGCCAAGTGTCTTTTTTGGCTTTTCTGTTTTTCACTTCAGTAGGGCCTTTCTTGATCTCAAATGGTTCATATTGCTCGTGAACAAGACAATTATAGATATTTGTCATGGCTTATCTTTAATGTTCACAATATACAAAGAGAAAGACTAAAATCAACAAAACAATGGGAGTTCAGGAGCAGGATCCGGTAAGAGTTGTGCAAATAGCCAGGAAAATGAATAACAGTTGGTCTTACATTAGGACAAGAGATAAATGCACTTCTTAGGATATTTATGATATTTGGTTTACAAAAGATGGAGTCAATAGAGAGAGAAGATAACACAACCTATGATAATGCCCTACTATTTTTTTCCCAGACAAGTTCAAGTAGGCACAAAATCGTTACGTACGAAAAATGGTCAACTCAAAGCTCTATGTAGCACTTGTCATGGCTGAAAGACAGCACTTAAAAGGGAGGGAATCTCTAACAAAGAGGAGCCATATGCCATTTGTTCACCAATACAATTGTGTTGATTATTTCGTTCACTAATTATTTTATTACAAATCTAAGTGATGCCCATTTTATCTAGCTTGCATTACTTTTAGTTACTACTTTTTGCACTAGCTATATCAAATATACTCGAAAGAAGAGCAGCTGAAGAATGTTTAAGTTACCAGCATTGTTCCAGCTCCATCTGCTACCTTGCAACCAGCCATGAGAAATGGAGATTTGTGATCTTTGTGGACCTGCAAGACCGATTGATGTTCAAAATACCAACATCATGATTCCAAATTGCATGTGAAAAATTCTCGTAACTTACGATTTTGCTTTCCCCAGTCATGCTGGATTCGTCAATGGCAAGGGCATGACCTGTTATTAATAATCCATCAGCAGGAACCTGTTAGGAATAGAAATAAATGGTTTAGTTCTTCAAAGTATATCAAAGGTTGCATTAATATTGTCACAAAAAACTACCTGGTCACCTATTTTGAGAGGGATAACATCACCCACAACAACATCATATATAGATACCATCTCTCTCCTTCCCCCCCTAATAACCTGCAGCAACATCGTCATAAGTCAGACTGCATTAATAATAAACTTCCCGTTCACAAAAACAGAAGTCGAGCAGTTGTGAAGGAAAATACCTCCAATTGTATGTTTCTCTTTTCTTCATTCAAACTTTGGAACTGGAGGGATTGACGGTAATCACTAGTTGCTTGAATCACACCAAAAAGAAAAGATTATCACAAACATAATATATGTCGGCTGTAGAGAGAAAATTATAAGTATTCCCAAGAGATTTTGCAATAAAATTGCTTAAGTGGTTGCCCCGGGCAGAGGTCAATTAATGAGACTTTCAACTTCATTCTCAATAAACCAAAAAGATTAAAGAAAATAGTACTGAATGGAAGTATTCCTCAAGGGATCCGAGGTTCCCTCAGACCATTACCAGAACACTAAACACAGAAAATTGTAGTACAGAATACAAATACACGAGTTATTAAAGTATAGACCTTTTGAGCTTATATCTTGTGAATTTAGTACAACATAAGTGTTTATGTAAAACTAATTAAATTATGACACAAAACCAATACCTGTAACAAAGATTACAAGAAAAACAGCAAAACCAATGCTTCCCCCATCATACCATCCGTCTTCTAGTCCCTGGAAAAATGAAGATTTAAAGTCGTATAGAGAGGAGAAGATAGAACATACAATACTCAAACCAGTGTTTTAAGATCTGGATCACATAATGAAACTAAATAAAAGGTTTTTATGTAGCTCTGAATTCCTATTCCATAAATAATGATTCAAAAGCGGTTGCATATTTTCGTAAAAGCACAAGTAAAATCTATGCAGCCATTGAGCGAGCCTATATTTCATCACCTCTGTTTTAATGCCAAGTGCCAATGATGCTACTGCAGCTATGATCAATATAATGAGAGTTAAATCTTGCCAAGCATCCCAGAGGAACCTCTGAAATATTAAACGTTGTGTCAATGCTATAACAAACAATACCAGCAACAAAATGGCAACGAGGTCAGAATTGAACAATGAAACATGTTGTACACAAAGATAATACCAAAAAGCTCCTCCCTTTTTTCACAGGATACGTGTTTGATCCAAAAGTATTTCTTCTGCTGGATAGTTCATCAACATCACCCCCAATTCCAGTATCCAGACTTGTCTTCAGCATTTCTGCTATTCCCTTGACCTAAAAAAATTGCAACCACTCTGACTTATTACTTATCTTTCCAGAAAATTGATACTACCTCCGTCCTAAAATATAAGTCATTCTACCTCTTTGAATTTGTCCCAAAATATAAGTCACTTTCCATTACCAATAGAGTATTTATTACTCTTCTCTGTCCTACCCCTATTTCATCAACAATCCAACCACTTACCATTACTTTATAACTATTACACTAATGATGGTCAAAAGATATTTTAGTCATTTCACTTAAGAATTTATGACATTCATCCCACTTTCTTAATCTGTGTGAAAGCTCCTAAAATCACTTATTTTTAGGACGGAGGTTGTATTACATTTAGATAAAATGCAAGTAACTTACTCCCCCGTATTTTTCTAGGGCCTCTGCGTTCTGATCTCTGGTTACTGATGCAAGTTGTTCAACTCCAAGTGCATAATCATCATTGCCACTTGAAAGGGCATCCGGGGAGCCTAAGACTAATTTAATACGAAACAAGTGAACTATTAGAATATGCAAAACTATCAATTTCTAACCCCCCCAAAAAAAACAACTAAAAGTGCAATTCACTTAAGTTAGTTTCTTGAAATCATTTTAAAAAAAAAAAAAACTACCCAAATTGGGAGAAGGAGCAGGATGCTCAGCTTAGTCAACTTCACAACCGTCCTGTGTGGCACCTTGATTGCATTGTTGCTTTAATTGTTTGATCTAGTCATGAATTGTTACATTGAATTCAATTATGGGTAGGTAATTTGAGTGATGTAATTCATAGAAGTAGTCCTTATGGGATGTACCACAACGATGTCGATAAGTGCATGAAAATCTGAACTAAATGGAAAAGAAAAAGTGGGTCCAGTGATATGCTAAGGGCATTGAAAAGCAAAGGCAAGACATGGAAATACTATTTACTAGAAGTCTTCTGTACATTGTAAACCCCAGTCACATTAAAATCCTCTATTAGAATCCAAACTACTAGATTTGTTCTATAGATTCTGGAAAATAATATTCCACATTCATGCAGACAAAAGTTATGATGTGATTACTACCTCCAATTCATAGTAACTGTCTTTAAAAGTTGGGAAAGGTAGATTAAGCAATGTAATAAACAATATGCTATGTGAAATGAAGAGCCTAAAAGACCTTGAGTAGGCAAGGAGAATATTTGATCTAAACTTGAGGAGATATAAAGAACCAACGGTAAAAGAAGGGGGATGGGTGGAATCAAAATGTATTTAAAAGCGGCAGACTTGATGACAAATACAAATTTTATATAAAGACGGATATTCGGTTGGCAAAACAATCTTTCTTTAAAAAGAGTCATTACATTACAGACCTACAGGAAAAATAAACGTTGCAATCAACAAAACAGGCAATAACTAAGAGGATACCTATAGCTCGCTGCCCAGCCACTTTGAAGAGCAATGCAGCCTGTGATACATACAGATAAGCCCAGTTACAAAAGCAAAAACAGACAAGTATTGTTTGTAATGACACACAAAAATGGATAGATATTCAGGAATTTACTCGAATGACTTGAGCATGTGACCGGACTGTCTGTGCTTTTTCCTCTTTTTTGTCTTCTTTTTGTAAGTCCAAGGTATAACGAAACCGACGGGTAGCATTAAGCACAAGCGCCGATCGCTGAAAAGAATAAACGTAAACCAATTAAAGTCAAGAACAAATCCTCATTGCATAAATCTGAGCCTTTAAAACCCAAAGAAAGCTCAAATAGTTAAATAATAAAGCCGAAATAATTCAATGACCCCAGAAAAACAGCAAACTACATCGTAAAAGAAAATGTGAATGTCTTTTGCACACAGCAACATATCTTAGGACACATATTTTTTTTCCAATTTTATCCTTCAAATTTTCAGGCTTGTTCATTCTGACCCAAAGTTTAGACAGAATGTTGAATTTTTTTCAGCTCGAATTTGGGTCAGAATGTATGAAATAGACTTTCTCACCTGTATTGGTTTATTACATTGCTTATTCTAATAGCTTAATATAAAATGAAATCAGCAGTTCAGCAACAAATGCAAGAAGAAGATTGATTACCCTCCAGCGTTTGAGGGATTCCATGGACGCCTTTTTAGTATTATCAATTTCAAATGGGTCGGAAATGTCTAAACAAGAAACCCAACCACCATCATCAGGAGGAGGGACTCCGGTCTCCACATCATTAATATGTGATCCTTCCATACTTTTATCCATATTATTTGTATTCGTCATAACAACCAACCGGACGGAGGAGCAAGAGAGACGGCCCCGTCACACCGGAACGGAACCGCCACCACCTTGCTATACTAAATCTAAATTCAATCGCCGGACAGACTTGAAAAAAAAAATGTGGAAGAGAAAGAGAAAAAATAAATGTGTACGCAAAATTATGAGGTAAAAAGAAAAACGAGAAAGAAATTAAAGAATAAATATATAGAAGAACAATCAAATGAAAAAGGAAGAAAAATAGCAAGGTAAATACCTTTGTTTGAAACGAATGGAGGAGCGATGAATGCGGGTTTGTTGAATTTGTGAGGAGGACGCAAAAGCATGCAATGCATTATTCATTCTGGTTATCTTCCTTCTTCTTCCTCTTGGCTCCAAGTCTTCTGATTTTCAGACTATAAAAAGAAAGGGAAAAAAAAAAGAGAGAGAGAAAAAATTCTTCCCGTTTTGAACAAATTTCAAAATTTCAGTAAATCAAAAGAGACGAGATTGAGAAGATACTGAACTAGTGTAGTAACGTCGTCGCACAGCCACCATCCTACTATACATTTTTTTTTAGTATATGAAATAAACACACGCACACGCACACACACGCTTTTGTTTCCGCTCCACTAGAACTCGATCTCGAAAGCTCCGGATTAATAACCGCAGTATTTACCGTTGGACCGATACCATATTGGCTACTATAATTTATTATGAGTGCATTTAAAGGCACCACACTTTTTATACTTCGGCACCACAACATTATTAAAAAAAAACTTGTTTACCTCAGGCACCACAGATTGATTCTTTAAATGACGAATTTATCAAAGGCACCACTCTAAGAAATAAAATTGAAGTTGATGGTGATTCATCTATTATAGTTTAATTGTTTGTTTTAACTCCATTGATGAAGTGCTGAGACTAGTTGTTATAGTGAAAAACTAAAAGATGTTGAGAATTGAATGTATAAGTTTTACTAAAGCGTGATTATTGTATATGTTATATCATACAAGCATTGTAATAGATATGTTTTAGTGGAGTCTAGGACTGAAACTGAGATCTAAAATGATTCGCTGAGGGAACAAACCCAGTTGGTCATTTACAAGGCTAAAGACTCATGGCAGAGTGAACAAGCTCAGTTATGAAGGCTGAGGGATTAGACTCAATTTATGAAGACTATGCCGAGACTATAAGGTTAGACTTCAGGTAAGTCTGTGATGGCATGAACTGACTTTATAGAACTTGTATTGAAGATCTAAGTTACATAAGGACAATGTAAACTTAGTTAATTTTATAAGATGAATATAGTGTACTCTGATCTCACAAATCTAAAGGATCAGATGATAAACTAGGAGTACTCCGCTTTAAAGAAGAGTAAAAACTGAGTTAATGCTCCAAGTCGGTTAAAAACTGAAAACTCAGAAAACTCAGTTTTAACTACAATAGAAATCAGCTAATCAGTTCTATGAAGAAAATCATAACGTTAGAGATCAAGCAATCTGATTGGCTGAAGGTATGGCGTGTCAGAAAGGACACTGACATATCTGACACTGATAGCATATTCTATGGAATCCAATGTAAATGTTATGAAATTAAAAAATATGACCGTTGGATTTCACCCTATAAATAGAGGACTTGAATACAAGGATCAAACACTTTTTTGCATGCATTTTACACAAGTTTTTGAGTCTAAGTTCTACAAGTTATTTTGTGCAATCAACTATGTGCTATTATTTGAGCATACAAGTTACAATCAAGAAAAATCTTCAAAGTGTTCAAGCATTCAAGATCAATCAAGAACCAACACTTGAAGATTCTATAAGTCTGAATCAATTACATAATTCAAACCCAGCTTTGATTTTATCAAAGGTTTGGACTGTGAAGCTGTTAGGTGTAGTGTCCAAAAGACAATTATCTAATTGTTTTAGGACAGAATTAATAATTCATCTTATTATATGCGTGTATGCTTATAATTAAGACACTACTGAAAACCCTAAGTACCTCGTTTATGTAATCACATAACTCATTGTATGGCTATACACAAGAGGATTGAGTTAGTGAGATGTACTTAAAATTAACTTAGTCCGTAGCGTTGATTAATCTGAGTACGGGTCTCATGATTAATATGCTAATAATGTGCCCAGAACACTTTACGGTGTGACAGTCTTATCCGGACTGTCGGTAATAGGGTACCTAATGGGGCATTTATATATGATGATAATCATATAGGGCTGGACCGATTTGATTTGAGTTCTCGATATAATTTCGTAATCGATAAGTCTTATCGAATCACAAGATGATAATATATGGATTAATCTTAATCCTGAGGTGATCACAGACAACTGCTTAGACTATGGTAGGGTTTGATGTGTTAGTAAGGATCACTTCTTAGTATGTGGTCCAACACTTCTCATTGGCTTTATTCTGGGATGAGTGAGTAGTCTGTGCTATCACATATATGGAATCCATTCATTCCCTCGGGAAGTAGACAGACAGTTCCCTTATTTGTTAACCATAGAAACTGATCGATGGGCCCAGTTCATATCATATTGGTAATGAACTAATTGATCACTATGGGGTTAATGGTAAATAAGGGTAATATGTTTCGAGAAGAGTTTACGGAAATATCCCGAATCGAAGTGGTTGTCTATGGAGGATTTATCCGTATGTAATGATTATATCAGTTGACACCTTATGACTCATAGGTGAGTGTAAGTTTATATCTATATTCAGCAGAGTTCAGTTTCAGGTTTATGGTGGTGTAATCCTGGAATTAATAGATTGAATATTATTGTTCGGTCTGACGAATAATTTTATTTAATTTATTGTAGCTACTGAATGTGGGTCCATGGTCCCCGACGTGGCTCCTAACATAGCATATGTTTTCTCGTCGTTTCACCTCAATTATAATTAAATAGTTGGATTGGACTATTTAATTGATATGTGGATTAATTGTTTAGTTGGACTAGATAATTAAATATATGGAAAAGGAATTTTTTTCGTGGACTCGGCCAAATGTGTCAAAAAATGCGCATGGACCTTATTTAATTAAGGTGGGGCACATATTATTATTAAATGATTATTAAGGAATTAGTTTTCTTGGATAATTATTTAATGGGTGATTTATCTTTTATTTGTTAAATGATAATTCTTGAGATATTAGATAATAAAATTATTTATCCTAATTTGTTTGGGATAATTATTTTATTTATCTTTTACTTGGAATAAGGATTAATCTAATAATTATCTCTTAATTATTAAATCCTTGGAGGACAAGGATTACTCTCCTATATAAAGAGAGTTCTCCCAAGCCTTAATGACACACTTATTTTCGAAATAACTAGGAGTATTATAGCTTAGAGATTTCGGCTATAATACTAGGGTTTCGAGTTGGGATAATCCTCGAGATTACTCCGGTAGCATATCAAGGAGGTCCGGCGGCTTGAAACACCATCCACTTGGTGCTGCTTGGAGATACACGTCGGAAGACGGTGGCATCTCATTGGATCGAGTAGCTTGGATTGAAGATTGTTCTTGGCGTTTATACACCATAAACTGGTAAACAATCTAAACCCCCTTGTAGGTTTAGATCTATAATTTTATGTATTTTGGTTGACTAGATCTAGATCTATACTATTCCGCTGTGTAATCGGATGGATCTTTATCCATCCGGAGATATTACATCTAACAGAAGCATCCGGTCTAGGGTGTCAAGGACAGTTGTTTGCAGTTAGGAAGATTGTGTGTGGTGGAGCTAGTGAAGAGGCAATTCAACCCTTTAAGGACCAGTGAAGCAGTTGGATAAGCATCAATTTCTACATGTTATCCAAGTGTTTAGATTGTGAAGCTAGGGATTAGTCGGGGACAATCAACTAGGGCTTTTTGTAACTGTTGTAACCTCAAGAAGACTAGTGGAAAATTTCCTCCTACATCACAAGGGAAGAGTGGACTGACAAGATTACACCACCTAGAACCACTATAAATCTGTGTTTTTATTTCTGCATTTATTTTCTGCAAACTTACTTACAGTTCATTTTATTTATTCATAGCAATCTATCTCTTGCATACAAAGAACAACATAACTAAGGCTTTAATTAATTCCACTGCATTTAACTCAGTTTAAGAGAAAGTCAACAAACATTTTCTTATCTCGCTTATCTTAACTCCGTAATCTTTTTTGTATTAGTTTACTGAAAGAGTAAAAAGTTTCAAGTGACAAGTTTATTCACCCCCTCTAAACTTGTCCAAAGCCTTTACAAGGGACCAGTGACGGACCCAGAATTTTTTTTCAGTGGGGGCTGAATTCTCACTAAAATATGTAGCGGAAATTATTCTGGAAAAATTCACAAATGTTAATAAGAAAAAGGGGAAAACATAAACATTAAACACTAGAAAGGAAAAAATAAAATAAAAGATAAATTACAAACTGTAGATAAAAAACAAACAAAAAAAGATTAAAAAAACTATGTAGCAACTAGGATTTGAACTATTGACCCCATGGTTAACACTTTGGCACCATATCAATTGAGCTACAGGTAAAGATTGATTAGAAATGTTCGAAATATATACATACACAGGTATTTAATATTATTTGAGGGATATACTAGTAATTTCACACCGAAATTTGAGTGGGAGCCATGCACCCCCTCTCCATGCTGGGTCCGTCCTTGCAAGGGACCAATAACCACACATGTAAAAAATCCAATTTTTTTATTCCCAGATTATATTTATTATTGCCATTGTTTTTTATTTTTAAAAATAAAGCTCCACAAAAATCAAATTTGCATTTAGACCCCTCCCTCTATTCCATTGCATAATTTCTCAAAAAATTACATTGGGTATTGACATGGTAACTGTGCCGGGACAGTTGATATAGGAGATCAGGAAGAAAACAACGCATTTCTTGTGAAGGAGTTTGGAAATGGAACCGCAATTGTCAGGTTCACCTAGGAGCCTAGCAATCTCTTTAAGATAACCTTCTCTCATACAACTATACAAGCACTCCAGTTGTGTAATCGCTAAATTAGTTCTTTTTTGGGAAAGGTTGTGTGGTTGACAAAGTTGGGTGCTGGTTAATCTAAATTCTTTAATTCCTTTTAGTAAAATGCAGAGGGGAATATTTGGTTGAAATTTGGAAAAACATGGCACGCTTAACATAAAGTTAGCTGCCATTATAGTTTTCAATTGCTGATTTTCTTTAGCATAATTGACGATGCTGGAAATCGTTTGATGATAATCCGGGTCCAAATTTTCTTAGTGACAATAATGCTCACGATATAAACCTCAGAAGAAATATAAAACGGGGTGATTTTGTAATGATTTAGACTGAGACTGAGATGTTGAATCCCAAGTTACCTACGTATCATGTAATTGTTCAGGAATCAAGTCTCTCCGTAGTTCTTGGGATCATTTATATAAAGGACGTTATGCCCTAGGCATGCCTATGCCCTGTACATTATAGACTATATTTCATATCCCTCAAGGATTTGTACGCATTAATCCCCTTGATTTCAGGAGATAATCCCGGTTTTTGAATAATAGGATCAGAGACTTAATGACTAAAGAATCTTCCCATAATTATCATTTATATCACACACGTGCGGATAAATATTGGGGATAGCTCTGGCCAACCTGCGTCGAGCCCCCGAGGCAGTTATGGCCCGAACTACACTGACTCAGCTCCGTTGTGCCCTGACCGACCTGCGGTGGACTGTGAAACGAGCCAGATCGACCTCCCACCTGGGGTTTAGGTCTACCTTTAGGCTCAAAGAGGGGCTCCTGGCCCTTAAAGTTTATATTTCTCTGTCATCATTTATTGTTTGATTAATGGAGAGATGACACGTGGCGAGGCTTAGCCCGACCTCCTTCATAAGCACCCCAGATCCAGCTGAGCTCTTAAGGTCAGATCAGATCTATTTAAAGGCATAGCTCAGCTCGGCCATCTAGACTTGTAGAATTTC
The DNA here is from genome assembly GCA_024500145.1 of Gentiana dahurica var. dahurica. Taxonomy (NCBI): domain Eukaryota; kingdom Viridiplantae; phylum Streptophyta; class Magnoliopsida; order Gentianales; family Gentianaceae; genus Gentiana; species Gentiana dahurica. Next base: position 65,280,815 of record CM044906.1, read on the forward strand.
TGACTACTCTTGCTAGGCGGCAGAGTTCCGTTATGACACTGTCATAACTATTCTGGGATTCGAGGCATTGTTACCCACTTGTCTGAAGTGGAACGGTTTTCGAGACACGTTTGGGGTTTGTAACCCATTGTCATATCAACCGTCTACTTATGGCTTTAAATCAGAAGATAGGGATCAATTGTCAATTTCTCTCCTTCACTTCTTTCCTCTTCACTTCTTTACAAGTAAGTGTCTGTGATGCATCTTGCTTTTTATTTCATTTATGTTCGTTGATGAGGGCGTCAACCCCATCACGTCTGTAAAAGAGTTGTTTTCCTTTGAATCCGAAACCGAAGTACAGAGTCCCAGAGCTATTTCCCTTCCCACTTCTTCCCGTCCTTCATCCGGGACGTTTGACTCTATTCTTAGATTTAAAATTCATAAAGCTACCCAGGCCATCATAGGTAGACAGGAAATGGACTTTGTTCTTGTTCAGAGTAGTATAGACAACATCTGCTGTGAATACGGGATAGACCAAAAAGTGTTTTCCCCCGTGCTCCCTGCTAAGCCCCGGCCGTATGCTTCCGGACCACTAGACGGAATGGACTTTTTTCTTGTTCAATTACTGATTTTCTTTATCATAACGTAGGATTTTTGTGTTTTGTTGGTGGTGATTGGCTAAAGGGGTGATTCTACAGGATTGACGAAGAAGAAGAAGAAGAGTCATTGGTGAATTGGTGATGAATGATTTGGATAGGAAAAAGTGTGGTACCAGGGTAGAAGGGTCAATTTGTAAAAATTAAAAGTTCATGGTTAGTATTATAATTATTTTGATAGGATCTGAATTTTATTTCCTGGAGCGGTATCTTAGGTATAAATGCCTATCTTGTAATTAAACTGTGGTGCAATGATAAAATGTAAAACCAGTGTGGTGCCTTAAATAGAATAACCTACGAAAGTGTGGTGCCCCTCAATTTGGGTGCCCAAGATTTTCCTTTAAAGAATCTCAATTCTTATTTGTTTATAATATTTAATGATGCATCCATTCTATATAATAAATGTTTATATTGTTATTATCTTTCATATAATAGACACCACGCACATATCTACTATCTAAAAGAAAGTAAAAATGGAAAAAAAAAATGAAACATGTCATGTGTGACGCTTTGTTTCCGGATACCGAGTTCTTATCTGAAAAAAGCGCTTGGTATGTATAACGTAAAATGAATCTAACATATACGTAAGTCTTACATCATCGTATCAAAAATAAAGCAATGCAGAATCTAAATAGATTCGGGTAATAAATGCCAAGGTCCAGATACGAGAAACAATACTGTCAAACTAAAGTTAGAAAGATATCTCTCAACACACGAGATTGTTTTACAACACCAATATAAGGGGAAAAACTTATCTTACAAACCAAAGGTACTTATCTTACTAAGCATAGCTTACAAGCCAAAACAAAGGTACAACAGGTCTTAACGTAATTTAAAAAGTAGAAAGCTTCAAATACAATAAACAAGATAGCAAATCTCCATGCACACCAATGCTCACTCAACATCATCAAAATCCGGATCATCCTGCGAAACTTCCCGGGAGGGGACACATATAAACCCTGACCCGGATACCGAGTCCTTAACCGGAAAAGGACGTCTGACACGTATATAACTACAATAAATCGATTATATACGCAAGCCTGACATCATCAATAACAGAGAACAAACAAAAAATGAAAACATAGACTCGGGAAGCTTAAAAGCTTTTTATTACAATGATCGACAAGTAACACAGGCTGCGACTGAAACAACATCCCAAAACAATATGATACACAAGATTGAATATCCATTCAACTATTACAACTCTTTTTTTACAAACCAGGGGTACAACTATCTCAATCTATTACAAAAGGGTAAGGGAAGATTCTATACCAATAATACAACGAACTAAAAGAAAGATAGACTTCCACAGCAGCAACTTCGGAATCACTCTTAAGCGATCTCGAACTCAACCTACAACAAAACCACCTTCTCGAATAGAAGCACCGAATCTACACATGCCATATCACATGAATTATCAATAATATTAACATTAATGATATCACAGGGCAAGTCAAGCAAACATAATAACACATGTTTCACTCGCTCACAACACTCTACTAGTCTCACTAGTTGACTCAATCAAATAAGACATTTGTTACACATTAATCCAATGACACTTTTCTGTGTGAGAATGCACCGAGACATATGCAGCACCTTATATGGTACAGTATCTGGAAAGTGTGGAATACCGCACGAGTCCACAACAGTATCTGAAATTGTGGATGTGTAATAGTTTCATGTTGTGAAAAGGAAACGTGCCTCACAAAGGACTAACAAGTTTTAGCTTTTAGACTCATCAAATATGTATTCAAGCGTTTGATCTAAAAACTTAAGTTCATTGCACATAAAAAGGATTCTTAAGGACCACTAAAACATTAGACAAACTCTATTGAAGTTTTTAGAAAGACAAACAAAACGTAAAGAAAATACGGAAGGAATATTATTGAAGTAGAATCAACCAGTTAAGTTACAATGCTGTTGTTCATGGGGTATTTATAGCTTCATACACCCCAGGAATCAGTTATAAGTAAGTTACAAATGGTTATAACAAAATCCAACTAAATAACCATTTTCTATTCATAGTTGCTCTGCTGAATAACTCAACAGTCTACTGAGTTTCATGTGATCAACTGAGTCTCCAGAATTCAGCCGACTTGCACTCAGCACTTTCTTCAACACATATATTGTAACACCTCCCCTCAAGCTGAGAATGGTACATGACCAGCTTTCACTCAGCACTTTCTTCAGCCACTTGAATTTTGAAATATCTTTCAAGTTCCTAACTTTTCTAGTAAATATGAAAAAATGGGTGCATATAGGTCCTTGGTGACAATGTCAGTAACTTAAACTTTTGTGTTGACTGGAAGTAGTTTGACAAGTCCAGGTTTGACTTTGTCTCTCACAACATGACAGTCAATTTCAATGTGCTTGGTTCTTCATGAAATATAGGATTATGAGCAATGTGCATGGCACTTGCATTATCATAGAATAGCCGAGCAGTCATCTGAAGATAAACCTTCAAATCCTGTAGGATGTTAGTCAACCATTGAAGTTCACAAATTGCATTTGCCATAGCTCTGTTTTAAGCCTCTGAAGAACTCCTTGCTATAGTTGTCTGTTTCTTGGCTTTCCAAGAGATGAAAACATCCCCTAAAAACATCATGTAGCCTAATACTAACCTCCTTGTTTCTGGACATCCAGCCCAATCACAGTCTATAAAACCATTCAAAACAAATTCATTCTGGGCTGGAAAAAATATACATTGCCCTGGATTGGCCTTCAAATTTCTCAGCAATCTATGTGCAGCTTTCATATGATTTTCAGTAGGAGTGTCTAGGATTTGACTCACCTGTTGAACTGTAAAAGCTATGTATGGTCTTATGAAGGTAAGATAAATCAACTTACCCAATGGTGATCCATAAGCAGTGTTGTCCTCCAACAATGGGGAATCTCCATGTTGTAAATTTTTCTTGGACTCCTTATGTGTCTTGGCAGGTTTGGCCCTATAAAATTCATGTTCTTATAAAAGATTCAGAGTATACTTTTTTGTGAAATAGAAATGCCTTTTGAAGTTCTGGCAGTCTCAATAACCAAGAAATATCTTAATTTTCCATGGTCTTTGATGGTAAACTGCTGATGCAAGGCATCTTTGACTTACTAAATCAGCCGGTCATCGGGACTTGCTGCTATTATATTATCCACATATACCAGCAAAGAAATAAAAGACTGTCCTGACCTTTTGTTGAACAAGATGTGATCATTAATTGACTAAACAAAGCCTTGTGCTTCTAGAGACCCAGTCAACTTGCAATTCTACTGCCTAATGGTTTATTTTAGACCATATAAAGATTTTGTCTATCTGTAAACTTGATTTGGTTTTTGTGTGGCAATGCCTGTAGGCAATTGCATATATATATTTCTTCATGTAGATCACCATGTGAGAAGTTTGTATTGACATCCAAATGTTGAAAATGCCAATTATTAGTTGTTGTTGCTACTGACAACAGGTGAGAAAGTCTCTTGATAGTCAATACCATATGTCTGAGTGTAACCTTTTGCCACCAATCCAGCTTTATATCTCTCCACTGAACCATCAGGATTGTACTTGATTTTATACACCCATTTGCACCCAATAGGCATCTTTCCTAAAGGCAAGTCAACTATTTCCTATTATGGGTGTTTTGTAGAGCTTCAATCTCTTTTTGCATTGCTTCTTTCCATTCATCATGCTTGATAGATTGATTATAGGTCTTAGGTTCCTTAATAGCATCAATAGCATTAATGAATCTGGTATACTCGGCTGAAATTTTTTCCGGATTCATCACCTCACTCAACAGATGTGAGGTCTGTTGAAATGTATGAGGACCACATTGATAAAAAGCTGGTGATTCACTTGTCCTTGTTGATTTTCTCAATTGAGTAGGTGCAAGTTCTTGGCCGACAGGAGCATGTCCTTCACAAGAAGCCTCAGCTACAGCTCATCATGTGCCTGGTTGGTCAGCTGACTCATTCAGCAGATCATCAAATTTGTTCATAACTGGTAATAGTACTGGCATATCAGTAAGCTAGCTTGCCCTAGGACCTACTGAAATAAAGGAAAATAAGTCTCATAAAATTAAGTATTCCTGGCAACAAAGATATCTTTGTTGGTGATGTCCAAGAGAATAGCACCCTTGGAAGTGTTTGAATTTCCAAGGTAGACACAAGTCTTACATTTGGAATCAAATTTTGTCTTGTACTACTGAAGTGTCCAAGAAAAGACTAAGCAACCAAAAAAATTAAACACAGAATAATCTGTTTGGTGGCATAAAGAACCTCATGAGGAGTGCTTTCCTTTAGCAGTGGTGTAGGTGTGGCATTAATCAATTTTACAGCATGTAAAAGACAAAAACACCCATACTCAATGGGTAAGTTACTCTGGAATCTCAGCATTCAGTAGATGCGGATGTTTCCTTTCAACAATACCATTTTGTTCAGGTGCGCTGACACAGGATGTCTGATGTTGATCCCCTACCGAGCATAAAAATCAGTAAGCTTAAACCTAGCTCCATTGTCATCTCTAATCACTTTGATAATTTTATTAAATTGAAAAGAGAAAAATTTAACAAGATCAAAAACATCAGATTTGTGCATCATAAAAAAACCCAAGTAAATCTAGAAAAGTCATCTACAACAGTAAGAAAATATTGTTGGCCATTCACAGTGTGTTGTTTCAAAGGACCCCAAATATCCATATGAACAAGATCAAAATTAGCATTCACATGTGTTGTACTCAATGGAAAAGGATTTTTCTTGAGTTTTTCCATTGGTCAAACATAACAAAGATCATGTTCACATAATTTAACATCTGCAGATTGTGAACTGATAACTTGTAATCTCTTATCTGGTAGATGTCCTAGTCTATAATGCAACAAAAGGGCATAATCTATTATATCATATAAAGTGATATTTTCTACAGCATTAATAGCAGAAGTTCTGATTGGCTGATCCATGACATAGAGTCCTATATGTAACTCAGCTGAACCAATCACTTTCTTGTTCTTGCCTGCAAAACACACTTGTTAGCAGAATAGACAGTTGCATCTTTTTCATGATTAATGAAGGAATGTAAAGACAAAAGATTATATTTAAAACCAAGAATGAAAAATACATCATGTAGAACCAGCTGAGGGTTCACTGTCACTTGTCATGTATGTATAACAGAAACATTATCCCATTAGGTAATCCTATTTTTATACCTTTAACAGATCTAGTGAACCTACAATGTGATATATGGCACCAGAGTCCAAGATCCATTGTATAGATCTTACTAAATTTAGATCACATGTCTCTGTAGCACGTAAAAAGTAAGTAGTAATCTCAACAGGATGTCCTACAGAAAATCCTGCATGTCTAGGAGGATCAGAACTCAGCAGAGCCATCAACTTGTCAAGTTGTTGTGTAGTAAGATTGGGAAACCCTGGTCCAGCATACCTAGTTGATGACGTAGATCAAGTGATAATAAAATACTTGACCACCATAAACCAATACTAGCAAGAGGACTAGGTCCATCATAGTATAGCTATAGCGAATCAAGGTCAATCCCACAGGGAACCAATTGTGGGTCATTTATATACAAACAAGTAATTATCCATGTCAAGGACACAAGGCGGTCTATGACCAACATGAGACAAGAAAAGGTAAAGGACACGACCCGACACAACACAAATAAAGACACATAATTAACCTCCTCAATTATTATGTTATCGTTTGGATCTAGAGATTCTATATAATTAAGCTAGACTCGACAACTATTAACCCGATTCGTATTTCCTTTATATTGTCTACGGGAGTCATCCCCTAAACTAGATCTAGCTCCGGGTAGGCCATCTAGATCACTATGCTACATTACGTGACTTCGCTTTTTTGGCCTCCATCTCATATAACTTGCACGCTTACAAAACTAGGGATGCCGATATTAACCGTATTCCTCACCTAGGAAAATTCCTGTGATTAGGCGTACTTCCTAAGTGATTGCATCAGTCTCCGTCCCATTAAAAATCACCTGCACGGTCTCATGTTAATCTACGATTTACGTATAACTAGGTGTCGACAATTCCCAAATACAGAATAGATCTAGATCTCGCTGAAAGTCCCGGAAGATCAATTCATGAGCCGACCTAGGAGCCCTATATTGGTATTTCCTAATAATACGCTAATTAAAACAGACGAGCAACGTAGCCGTAGCCATACCTACTAAGATAAAAAATTCTAGGTGGACAATCACACCATAAAGACGTGGCTAGATTGACGTGACGAACAACTAAATCTTAGCGTTTCTACATACGCAGCGGATAAAATAGAGATTCATAAAACAATTATATAGATCTACTAAAAACACGGTTGTCGACCATACCAAAGTCATCTATAGGTCACCGGATGACAGATCTGGGCGTGTGGATCCTTATAGACAAAGAATCACCACAGCCTCATATTGTATCCTTAGATCTACATCGTCCGGTGAAGAACGAACAGCCTCAAACGATAAATAATAATTGGGGACTTAACTACAAAGAACAAAGAACAAAGAACAAATAAATACAAGAACTTACATTATTGCAAAACTTGCATAAAAACTGCTCTAAGAAAAACTGAGGATTTTATTATGAATTGAGAGATGTGTCTAAGGTGTAAAAGTTGTGTTTTCGCTAATGAAATAGCACAAATATATATAGGGGTAAAAATCGAGTTAGGATAAGCCTTAACCGATCTAAAATAGTTTTCCTAAATCCAAATGAAGTATGAAAACGCATTAGGATAATTCCAAGTCGATCCGGAAGCTCTAGGGCAAAAACGCGCCCCCCTTATGCGTCCCCTTCTTTGGCGCCAACTCTTCCTTACTCCTCTTTTTCGTGCTTATCTGATCTTTATCTTCAATGCACTCCGGATTTTCTTTGATTTATCTTGAGATTTAATTCATCCATTTGTAATTATCCTCCAATTTATCTCAATCTACAAAATAAATATTTATCCCAAAATAAATCATATAAAAATAAAAAAAATGGATAAATACCAAATTACCTCTTTTAAATAATACAAAATGGATAAATACCAAATTATAAATTATAAATCACATAACATTAAATAATCAATATAACACGTGATTTAATTATAAAATATATATTATTAATCTCGATTTAAGGTCAACGTTGATGACTTTTACGGGTATAATTTGACCGTCATCAACAACCCCCCACTTAGACTTTGATCGTCCCGATCAAAGCATCAATAAGTCATTCCCCAAGACAACATTTTCCCTGGTCAAATCATACTTACACAATAAACTCGAGTCAACTCATACCATTCATGCTCATAAGATATTCATTATTCACTACTCGCTATGAACCGAAGTGATGTGTGCTTGTGCATTCAGTTTTATATATTCGTGGCAATATTAAAGTTTATGCTAACTTCGCAATCTCAACCTACCAACATCAGTATTCCCACTTCTTAAGCCTCGCAATGGGTAAAGACATGGTGTAATAAGCAAGAGCGTTATCCAGAAGGTTTTTGGACTTGGAGACCGAGAAAAATACTCGAAGCCTCTTAAAAGTTGATTTTTTCCTCATATTTTCATATTTTCAAGCATTAACACATCTCAAGAAAGAAACTTGCTTTAAAAGTAAATTATGCATTGCAAGAATCCCCTTTCACGGATCGGTTAATAGCATTGAATATTACCACAAGCGCGAAGCTACTTTGGTAATATTACTACAAGCCCAGTGCTTAACATTTTGTTAAAACACAGATAAATCTCAAGCTTATTACTCCGCTTTGATGGCCAGAAGATAGGAATACATCAGCAGATAAATATCGACACTAAGTCTACATAACCAATCATCTACGCAATGTACACATAATTTCTTCAGTTATATAATTCGTATGGTAAAAATCGATTCAAAGATTGAGTAATCGAATAATAAATAACTACTCGCAACAATCGGCATGAATATCCTTAAATTTAAATTCACATAAGTATAACATGATCACGTACTCATGCAACTTGGTTCCTTTCCTATCAATTCTTAGCTAGGAACTCACAATTCTAAGGGTACGAGATAAATAATATGGCATTTATTCAATTTTTCACCGTTTCAATCAATTTTAACACATATCACATCATAGCTAAGTCTCCTACCCCCCACTTAAACATGGCATTGTCCCCAATGACAAATAAAAATGAGAATTTAAGAAAAAGACTTAGCTCTGGAAATGGCTCTCAAGCAGATGCAAAACATCGGAGTAATCCAAGCACATCGTGGAGAAGCAAGTGAAAACCTGTTTAAGCAAACCAAACAGAAACTCCACGAAACCGTTAATAACACGTCAATGGAAGGTATAAAATAATGTGGCAGTAATTAGATAGAAAATATCCAAAAATAGATTAAGCCACTTTATTTTATACAACCAATGTCAAGGAAAACCAAAGAGTTATAACGACTCGTTCAGACACGAATTCTAAAAAGGATATATATGGATGCAAAAAGAAAAATACTAAATAGAAAGAAAAATAAACAAGCAACGAATAATCTCCACCGCTTAAATATTCTTAAAACCGGGTGGAGAAGACAAAGATCAAAAAGCATTACCCCATGTGGGAGAACACGAGGTTTAGCGGATTGAGAAGGTATTTAATCCAGCGTAAAAGAGAAGCTTGGTAAGGTATAACAGATTGAATGTGACCTATTGGCTAAAGATAAAATCAAATACTTAGCGCATAAACTTCTCGCTTGCATTGGATATCAACAACTTAGGGAGATGTAGCTACTCCTCGAAATTACTAATTACCCAATTTAGCACATGGAAGAGCTCAACGTCATCAACAAGGTCGGATCGGTGTGAGAGTATAGAACAAAACTCATCATCTATATACCGGAAGGGTCAGAAAAAGTGTGAAATTTAAAATCTTCCGGTAGAAAGAGAAGTTGTATTTCGATCGAACCAAAAACTTTTTAAAATCTAGCTAGGTGCAGAGCTACACTTTCCCCAGCTAGGATCATGAAAACCAAAATGATAAAAGATAATCCTTAAAACTTAGCAATTTACGAATTCCGCAACAAAAGGGTATTTTGTAAACGACATGGAGGTTTAGAATATGATGGGTTGAGAAAAAGATATCTATAAGAATGGTAAGAAAAGATAAAGGGTGGGTAAGAAATTGTGTGTTGGGTGGGTATTGGTTAAGGGATTGGGTTAGAGTGGGTAGTGGTTAAGGGATTGGGTTAGGGTGGGTATTGTTTAAGGGATTGGGTAGGGTGGGAGAGTGAAATAGATGGAAAGAAAGAGAGGGGATGAAAGAATGGTTAGAAATGTGAACTGTTGGGGCAAATTGGTGAGAGGATCGAAAAGGTTGAAGGGTGAAAAGGTACAAAGGAAAGGATAAGGGTAGTTGCAGAACGAATTGCACACAACTTTGGATTTTCACTCGGATCGCCATTCTAAAAAGTTTTGGAAGTTGACCAAAAAGCGTTCTTGTTCGCACCAATCATTCTCTGTTACAATTTCAGTAATTCTCAAGCTCTCTTAATGCTTCCATCTTAAGGTTGATTGCTAAATTTCCTTTTCTTTAGCAATTTCTCGACTCTCCTAAGAAACTCTACTTCACGTGGCCTATATTGAGTAAAAAAGTTTTGCACATCCTTAGCCCAATGGCCATCAGAACACGGCAAAATAAAAAACCTCAACATATGTCACGTTACTCTTATTTGACTCAAACAAAACCTAAAATCCTAAAAGGAAATCTTAAGGGTTTTAAAGAAGTAGTTCTGAGTTTAAAGTCCTCAGCTCGACTTTCCAAAAAGTATCCTTGTCAGTTATCCTTCTTGGATCGCCAGATGTTGACCCCTTGAGCACTATATGAGGTGGGCTCGTCGCTTTTGCGGATTAATATCCCTCCCTTGGTTGTGAGACCTAGGAAACGACATTTATCCATACCATTTATACAAAGCTATTACCTCGGCTCTCGTTTTAGGAACTAGTGAATTCTAAGAAGATTTAGTCCTATGGACCCATTTTAATCACATCCTCTATAATGCTTCTTCATTATGTGTTGGTCCCTTGGAAAGGCTAACACAAGTTTAGAGGGGGGGGGGGTGAATAAACTTGTCACCAAAAACTTATCTTAAGTTGTAAAATCCCCAGGAACTGAGTTTCTCTGAAACTTAAACTGACTTCCAATTCAGTTATGTTCCTGTCCCTTAACTTGTGCGGAGTTCAGTTAGCTTAACTGATTGTAAGTCAAAACTGACTTATATTCAGTCTTGTTAACTGGCAGCGGATAAAGTAATAGCCTTTAGTGCAATAGATGTGTAAACAGAAATCTAGACCTTCTATGTATCAGTTTGTGAGAATTCAGTGTCTGGTGTTTGCTGAGAGATAATGCGATAAATAAAACAAACACAAATGCATAAAGAAAATCAACACAAGATTTGTTTATGGAAGTTCCGGGTGGTGTAATCCCGTACGTCTCCCCTTCTCCTGTGGTGTAGGAGGTATCACTAGAATAATGAGATAACCGTTACAAAATCCTAGCACTATGACAGTCCTTCACGACACCCTGGTTTCACTGTCTACATAAAATGAAGAAAGGTGAGATTGCTCCCTTCATCTTGCACACTGATCTTTCGGAGGTTGAATTGCTCCTTCACCAGCTCACTACTGATACCAACACACAGTCCTCAGACTGCACCAACAGCTGTGGCAACCAGGTTGCAACCGTATGAAGAAAGGTAGAATTGCTCTCTTCAAACTATGCACATCCAACCCTTTTTCACAAAGTTTAGGTTTAGAATTAATCAAGGATTAATTCAGTGAGCTGTCTGGATCTGACTTTGTAGCTCCAAGATGCCTTCCTTCCCCTTGATGGGTTACTGGATCTTTCTTTGTAGTCTTCAAGGCAATTCAGTTGGCTTCCCCTTTTTCTAGATATATCTGATTTTATGGATCTGGATTTGGATCTTTGAATATATGCTGTAAGGCTCTTTTTCTGATCCTCATCTCTTTTACTTCAAGTGATTCTCTTGTGTATTTATAGGGGTGATGTAGCGGTCACTAGCTCTTGTAGCCGTTACACTTGTCGTTTAGCCAACGTTCACATGTACGATCTTTTGTCGTATTCTCAGTTTAAATTTGACAAGGCCTTAACTCAGTTTTCTACTCTTCTTCAAAACTGAGTACCTTGTATACTTAATATCTGACTTTAATTTGCTAAGTCAGAGTACACCAATCAGTTTCTTCTTTCCTGGTAACTGATAATCTTTGTCCTTAAGAATATTCAGTTATACATGATCTATAATTTAGTTTCAGGTCACCACAGACTTGCCTGAATCCTGACTTATAGTCACGACTTAATCAGCTTCTAACTGAGTTTGCCACCTCAGTTCTTCAGTCTCTGTAACTGAGTCTGTGTCCCTCAGTTCTTCAGTTTTCTAGATAAGCCAACTGAGTCTGTGTCCCTCAGCGAACTTATCTTCTTCAGTTTCAGCATAACTGAGTTTGAACCCTCAGTTCTTCAAGTGCATATTCAGTTTTCTTGTTATAACTCAGTTTTCTTGTTGTGACTCAGCTGTTCGCCTAGTTCCTATTCTATTACAATGCTTGTCTAAAACAACCTATACAAGGTTCAGACTCTAGATAGAACTTATACATTTATCTCTAGACCATTTCTTGCTTCTTCTTTCATTATGCACTATAACAGTTAGTTACGACTTCATCATCATGGGTTGTAAGTGATTTGTCTAATTTTGTGACGAATCATCATCAAAACATAGATAATATTTCCAACAATTTCCCCCTTTTTGATGATGTATCATAACCCTCCCTAAAAGCAATAATAAAGGAATAGTGCAAGAAATCATAACGAAACAAATGAACAAACTAGAACAGCCAAGTTTATTACAAGATTCAAAATGGAACTGACTGAGTTAAAAACTGAATTAGATTACATCTTTTCCTTTTCCAGTGCCATTAATTTCTCACCAGCAAATATACTCCTTTTTGTCTCTAAAAATCTTCTTGTTTTTCGTTCTTATTCAGTTTCACCAACTCTAGGCTTGATTTCCAGATATTCATTCAACAGTCTGTTTCCTTCCTCATTCTCTTGGTTTTTGAAATTGATCAGAATTTCTTTGAGTTCTTCTTCCATTAATTTCTCTTCTTCTTCTGAGATAAGATTTTCCTTCTCCTCTTTTCTTTCTGATTTCTTTTCAGTTTCCCCCTTTGTTTGTGTCTTCTTATCGGCCAACTTGTCAAGGGATTTGACACAGGTTACAAGTTTCTTTCTGATACTTAATACTGCTTTGACTGCGGCTTCCTCATCATCCTCAGTTCTTGTTTCTTTAAAGTCTCCTTCTGCAATCAGCTCTTCAAACATACTGTCAACCGCTTCTTCATCAATTTGGGTAGTTAGTAGATCAGCATCTACTTGTATGTCTTGATCTTCTATCAGTTGTCTGGCATAAGCCTCTTCAGTCTTTTCTTCTTTAGCTGCATCATCATCACCTACAGCTTCATCTTCCCCCTTGTTTGAAGATAAGCGATAGCAATCTTCAAATAACTTACGTAGGGTGATGATGTTTGAGTACTTGTTCAAACCTGAAAAGTGTATTCTTCCAATTAATTCATGCAGTTTGAACATTTTCTCCTGTAGATTTTGTATTAAACATTCAATGAATTCTTTCAGATTTTTCAGTTTCTCAGCTTCAGTTTCTTGAGCCAGAGATTCTCCAAATGCTGATTTGCTTGTGGATGCCTCATGAGCTTGGGATGAGATGCCAGTTTCAGGATAGTAAAAGTGAGTATCATGAACTGTCAGTTCCTTTTCATACTCAGTTTCACAAAATTCTGCGTCTTCCACAGCTTCTCTCTGTTTTTCAGTGTATTCCCCAAACATAGTAGTGGGAAATTCACTCTCTTTAGATTCTTCACACTCGCTTTCTTCAGATTCTTCATCAACTTTTTCAGATTCTTCTTCATTCCCTTCAGTTTCTTTATCAGCTTCTTCTTCACCAAATTCTTTATCATCTATACATTCCTCATCTTCAACTTGTCACTTTCCTCGAATTCTTCAGTTTCTTCGTACATGCTTTCTTCAGATTCATCAGACTTGCTTTCTTCAGTTTCATCAGTTTCATCCTCAATCTTAATTACTTCCTTAGTTTCAGTTTTCTTTGCCTGAAACTTGTTCAACATTCTTTTCTGTCTTCTCAGGGTTCTGTCGTCCAATCTCACAGTCTCACTTGAACTGGAGTCTGAAACTTCACTCCATTCTTCTTCTTTGGTGACTTTTCTCTTCTTTGTCCCAGTGGACACTGACTTCTGTTTCACTTCGGTTGGTGTGGATTTAGAAATGGAGAAGTGATCCAGTATCCTTTGCACTAGATAGGTAAATCCCTTTTTCAGTAAGAATGATTCTCCAGCACTTTCCTTACTTTCTTTGATCCTCTCCTTTTCATCAGAAATCTGCTTTATCAACTGATTGAGAACAAATTTGTTCCAATCAAATCTCTCTTCAAACCAAATTGCATAAATCATCTTCATTTTGTCTGTTGAGAGAGTCTAGAAATTTCGAGCATGACCAATGACATTTTTGGTCAGAAGTATCGTCAAGAATGCAAATTCTCCTTTCTGCTGATATATGAAGCCACTGAAATTCTTCTCCTTCTTATTGATTGCTGTGATATTCCAAAGTTTGTCTTTTTCTTCTTTCCCAAAAGTAAACGAAGAAGAGCCTCCAATTATATCTAGCCGGAATACCACGGAGAGCAGTTGTTCATCAATGACGAAGCTTTTGTCTTGGACAGTCGTTTTGAAGCTTCTTCCATTGTTGGTGATTTCAGCATTCCTGTAGAAATTTCTAATGCCGTCTGGACACAAAGTGTGAACTTTGTATCAATCAAATTCTCCAAACCTCGAATCTTTTTAATCTTCTCTGTAATTTGAATTGAAAGATTGGAGTTTGAGAATTTTTGACAGAATGCGTCCAGGCTGGTTGTGATTCCTTCGTCAATGTTGTATTGTTCCATTGATTTTTGAATTTCGGATTCTTGAATGCTTGATTTTGGGTGAGCAGGATTCCGCCAAGATTTCGTCTTTCAATCGTTTTCAAGGTGAGAGTCGTGTCACAATCAATGAGATTATGTAGGGATGTACATCTACTTTTTCTCCCAGATTGACACGTGGATTTGAGTGATTTGTCATGTCAGCCCAAACGTCAGATGGTAGCTGGAGAGTTTTTACTTCTTTGACAGTTTTGTCCTCCATCAGCTTTTTATTATCTCAGTTTTGTATAGAGGTCAGTTTTCTGAGGACTTTGTAATGTGAACTGACTTCTCCTGCAAAACAGTTTTAAGTTTTCTTCGGTACCCATATCTTCTTGGGTCCGGCTGAGTTAGTTACTGAAATATATTTTTCAGTTCCTTGGTTGAGAGAATTAGGCATTCTCAACTCTTTTCTGGATAAACCATTACGCTCAATCTTAGTTGATTTCACAAGGATTCTTTTAGATTTATCATTTTTAGTTTCCTTGTGTAATCCACTAGATCTTCCAGTATTTTGATTTCTAGAGTTTATACTTTTTGAAGTCTCAAAACTGGGTAGGGGTGGGGGATTATCATTGCCTTTGTCAATCCTGCTGAGTATTAATCTTTCAGCTAGATTTGACACCTCAGTTTCAAGAAACTCATTCCAACCTTTTGCTTTGCCAAGTTCTTTGTCTTTTTGTTCCAACTCCAATGAGAGTTTTTCGGTTAACTTGACAAGATCAGAATTTCTCTGACTGAGTTCAACAAGTGATAACTGAGTAGAAGAATGTACCTTTCCTTGATGATTTGATATAGTTTGCACATTCCCTTGTTGCTGTGATGAGTCTTCTATGTCAACAACTATTTGCAACAATTCCTTTCCTTCTTCTTTTGAGAGGTCTCTTAGTGATGGAACTCCTCTGGATTCGTTAATGTGAACATTGAGGTTTGTATCCACATCATCACTGAGTTGAGGTTCTGAATATGTATATGAATCTGTCGCACTGAACCTTTCGATCATTTGATCCTGAAAATCAGATATATTTTGCAAACAATTAGTCAGGGGGTGAGTAAGCCAACTTCTAATTCTAGATGTAGACATTGAAACTAGGTGAACTGATACAGTGAGGGGTCTACAGCAAAATGTATCTTGGATCTCTTCCAGAAGATAGATTGCTCTGATACCAATTGTTGGTCCCTTGGAAAGGCTAACACAAGTTTAGAGGGGGGGGGGGGGTGAATAAATTTGTAACCAAAAACTTATCTTAAGTTGTAAAATCCCCAGGAACTGAGTTTCTCTGAAACTTAAACTGACTTCCAGTTCAGTTATGTTCCTGTCCCGTAACTTGTGCGGAGTTCAGTTAGCTTAACTGATTGTAAGTCAAAACTGACTTATATTCAGTCTTGTTAACTGGCAGCGGATAAAGTAATAGCCTTTAGTGCAATAGATGTGTAAATAGAAATCTAGACCTTCTATGTATCAGTTTGTGAGAATTCAGTGTCTGGTGTTTGCTGAGAGATAATGCGATAAATAAAACAAACACAAATGCATAAAGAAAATCAACACAAGATTTGTTTATGGAAGTTCCGGGTGGTGTAATCTCGTACGTCTCCCCTTCTCCTGTGGTGTAGGAGGTATCACTAGAATAATGAGATAACCGTTACAAAATCCTAGCACTATGACAGTCCTTCACGACACCCTGGTTTCACTGTCTACATAAAATGAAGAAAGGTGAGATTGCTCCCTTCATCTTGCACACTGATCTTTCGGAGGTTGAATTGCTCCTTCACCAGCTCACCACTGATACCAACACACAGTCCTCAGACTGCACCAACAGCTGTGGCAACCAGGTTGCAACCGTATGAAGAAAGGTAGAATTGCTCTCTTCAAACTATGCACATCCAACCCTTTTTCACAAAGGTTAGGTTTAGAATTAATCAAGGATTAATTCAGTGAGCTGTCTGGATCTGACTTTGTAGCTCCAAGATGCCTTCCTTCCCCCTTGATGGGTTACTGGATCTTTCTTTGTAGTCTTCAAGGCAATTCAGTTGGCTTCCCCTTTTTCTAGATATATCTGATTTTATGGATCTGGATTTGGATCTTTGAATTTATGCTGTAAGGCTCTTTTTCTGATCCTCCTCTCTTTTACTTCAAGTGATTCTCTTGTGTATTTATAGGGGTGATGTAGCGGTCACTAGCTCTTGTAGCCGTTACACTTGTCGTTTAGCCAACGTTCACATGTACGATCTTTTGTCGTATTCTCAGTTTAAATTTGACAAGGCCTTAACTCAGTTTTCTACTCTTCTTCAAAACTGAGTACCTTGTATACTTAATATCTGACTTTAATTGGCTAAGTCAGAGTACACCAATCAGTTTCTTCTTTCCTGGTAACTGATAATCTTTGTCCTTAAGAATATTCAGTTATACATGATCTATAATTCAGTTTCAGGTCACCACAGACTTTCCTGAATCCTGACTTATAGTCACGACTTAATCAGCTTCTAACTGAGTTTGCCACCTCAGTTCTTCAGTCTCTGTAACTGAGTCTGTGTCCCTCAGTTCTTCAGTCTTCTAGATAAGCCAACTGAGTCTGTGTCCCTCAGCGAACTTATCTTCTTCAGTTTCAGCATAACTGAGTTTGAACCCTCAGTTCTTCAAGTGCATATTCAGTTTTCTTGTTATAACTCAGTTTTCTTGTTGTGACTCAGCTGTTCGCCTTGTTCCTATTCTATTACAATGCTTGTCTAAAACAACCTATACAAGGTTCAGGCTCTAGATAGAACTTATACATTTATCTCTAGACCATTTCTTGTTTCTTCTTTCATTATGCACTATAACAGTTAGTTACGACTTCATCATCATGGGTTGTAAGTGATTTGTCTAATTTTGTGACGAATCATCATCAAAACATAAATAATATTTCCAACATTATGCTCTCTCAAAACTCAACGTCTTCTTTAGATTGCGAATTCTTAAAACTACACAAATTGTTGCTCCCATGGCCAGTAGAAGCAATCTCATGCATAGGACAATGAGATTTTAACAGAATTACGAGGAACTCTTTATTCACTGCTTCCTTCAACTACTACATGTTTCCTTACACCCTCTAGATGAGGCAGATTTGGGGCAGAACCTTCCACACTAATAAAATTAATCTTACAAACCAACTCCGGGCTAAGATTCATACTCAGGTTCATGTATAGGCTAACTTATGCTCAAAGGACCAAAAGATAGTAAAGCATAAGCAGAAAAGGTAGTACCTTGCCTTCAACATTGTACCACGAATAATTCGAACCTTTTAATATTTATTTTCTTGGAGCCATCTTGGTGTTTTAAAGGTGTTGCTTCCATCGCTTTTCCCATCGCAGATTCGTAGCTCCACATGTTGCTGGGTTATTTCTCAGTGCCCACAAAAAATTACTTTCTCAGATTGTTATTTCCCTGGTTTCTGCAAACAGAAGAAAAACAAGACGAACCGTAGACTGATTTTAACATGGTTTCCCATGATGCTATCAGACCTACGGATTAAACATACGGAGATAAACAGACACGCAAAATTCCAGAGAACAGAACCAGGCTCGCTGGCAGTGAGAGGCAGTCTCGCTGGGAGCAGAACCAGCTGTTCCAGATTCTAGAATTTTTACACAGAGTAGACAACCAGAGGGACTCAAAAACATAAAAACAGACTCTAAAACATAAAACTCGACATGAATAAAAAATTATTTATATATAAAAATGACCGTTAGTTCCCCGGCAACGGCGTCAAAAACTTGATGACGTAGATCAAGTGATAATAAAATACTTGACCACCATAAACCAATACTAGCAAGAGGACCAGGTCCATCGTAGTATAGCTATAGCGAATCAAGGTCGATCCCACAGGGAACCAATTGTGGGTCATTTATATACAAACAAGTAATCATCCTTGTCAAGGACACAAGGCGGTCTATGACCAACATGAAACAAGAAAAGGTAAAGGACACGACCCGACACAACACAAATAAAGACACGTAATTAACCTCCCCAATTATTATGTTATCGTTTGGATCTAGAGATTCTATATAATTAAGATAGACTCGACAACTATTAACCCAATTTGTATTTCCTTTATATTGGCTACGGAAGTCATCCCCTAAACTAGATCTAGTTCCGGGTAGGCCATCTAGATCACTATGCTACATTACGTGAGTTCGCTTTTTCGGCCTCCATCTCATATAACTTGCACGCTTACAAGACTAGGGATGCCGATATTAACCATATTCCTCACCTAGGAAACATTCCTGTGATTAGGCGTACTTCCTAAGTGATTGCATCAGTCTCCGTCCCATTAACAATCACCTACACGGTCTTATGTTAATCTACGATTTACATATAACTAGGTGTCGACAATTCCCAAATACAGAATAGATCTAGATCTCGCTGAAAGTCCCGGAAGATCAATTCATGAGCCGGCCTAGAAGCCCTATATTGGTATTTCCTAATAATACGCTAATTAAAACAGACGAGCAGCGTAGCCGTAGCCATACCTACTAAGATAAGAAATTCTAGGTGGACAATCACACCATAATGACGTGGCTAGATTGACGCGACGAACAACTAAATCTTAGCATTTCTACATACGCAACGGATAAAATAGAGATTCATAAAACAATTATATAGATCTACTAAAAACACGGTTGTCGATCATACCAAAGTCATCTATAGGTCACCGGATGACATATCTGGGCGTGTGGATCCTTATAGACAAGGAATCCCCACCGCCTCATATCGTATCCTTAGATCTACATCGTCCGGTGAAGAACGAACAACCTCAAACGGTAAATAATAATTGGGGACTTAACTACAAAGAACAAAGAACAAATAAATACAAGAACTTAAATTATTGCAGAACTTGCATAAAAACTGCTCTAAGAAAAACTGAGGATTTTATTATGAATTGAGAGAAGTGTCTAAGGTGTAAATGTTGTGTTTTCGCTAATGAAATAGCACAAATATATATAGGGGTAAAAATCGAGTTAGGATAAGCCTTAACCGATCTAAAATAGTTTTCCTAAATCCAAATGAAGTATGAAAACGCATTAGGATAATTCCAAGTCGATCCGGAAGCTCTAGGGCAAAATGCGCCCCCCCTTATGCGTCCCCTTCTTTGGCGCCAACTCTTCCTTACTCCTCTTTTCATGCTTATCCCATCTTTATCTTCAATGCACTCCGGATTTTCTTTGATTTATTTTGAGATTTAATTCATCCATTTGTAATTATCCTCCAATTTATCTCAATCTACAAAATAAATATTCATCCCAAAGAAAATCATATAAAAATAATAAAAACGGATAAATACCAAATTACCTCTTTTAAATAATACAAAATGGATAAATACCAAATTATAAATTATAAATCACATAACATTAAATAATCAATATAACACGTGATTTAATTATAAAATATATATTTTTAATCTCGATTTAAGGTCAACGTTGATGACTTTTACGGGTATAATTTGACCGTCATCACTAGTCTAGGCCTGATCTTCTTCTGCTGACTATTCCTCTTCTACCCAATTAGCCCTTATTTCCTTGAAACCAGGAGCATAACCATGCATCTTGTAGCAAGTTTCTTCAGTATGACCATTAAATCCACAAAAACTACACTGTACCTTCTTGGGATTCTTGGGTCTAGTCTGCTGACTGCTTGATGTTGCCCATGTCCACTCTTTTGAGATAAGAGAACCATAGAATCTTGATTCGTGGCCTAATTTGCCACATATAATTTCTATCTCTCAAACTTAATGGTAAATGCAGAGGCATAATTGTTCTATGGAAATGATACCATCAGCATTGCCTGTGAAACCATGGGCTCAAATTCATCCCACAAACCTTTAAGGAATTTCATTATATGTTCAGCCTCCATATGATCCATTAGAGTGCTAATTACATTGCAGTGACATTGAGGATCACAAGAGAACTCTGGCATAGGCCTGATGGTCAGGATTTCTTCACTAAGAACCATTAACTTTGTGAAGTATTGATCGACAGAATCTGTGTCTTGCTTCAGTAGATGCATCTCTTCAAAAAGATCTGAAAGTCTTAATGCATCCACATTGGAAAATCTAGCAGCAAGATTTTTCATACTGCATGTGCACTCTTGAAATACATCAAACTTTGTGCAATAGTGTTCTCAACAAAATTTAAAATCCAAGATCTCACCATTGTATCACACTATCTTTATGCATGGAAATCTGCTGATTCTGCTTCTGGCCTTTTGATTGTGCTGTCTATGAGGCCAATTTTGTTCTTGGTGATCAACACCATCTCCATAGACATATTCCGTGGATTATAATTGTTGTCATTCAACAATGGATGAACAAGTACCAAAGATGGATTCTCATTAGGATGTACGTAAAATGGTCTGGAAGGGCTCAATTCTTGTTTCTTAGCTGTCATGGCTATCAAGAACTCTAGAAATTATCAATGGACAATAACAGAAGGGAAAAACAATCCAGAATGATCAAAAAACAGAAAAATTCTCAAATTTCTGCTCTGATACCATGTTGAAGTTTGTAGTAAGACAAACAAAATTTAAAGAAATGTGGAAGGATTATTATTGAAGTAGAATCAACCAGTTAAGTTACAATGATGTTTTTTCATAGGGTATTTATAGCTTCATACACCTCATGAATCAGTTATAAGTAAGTTACAAACGGTTATAACAGAATCTAACTAAATAACCATTTTCTATTCATAGTTGCTCTGCTGAATAACCCAGCAGTCTGCTGAGTTTCATATGATCAACTTTGTCTCCAGAATTCAGCTGACTTGCACTCATCACTTTCTTTAGTTTATATATTGTAACAAACTCTACATTACACTACTTAGCACATTGCACATAAATATTGGAATCTAATCCAATACCCACAAGGCTAAGGATTAAGGCTTCCAGTGATCTTGAGTATCTCCCCATAGAGGGTCTCCACAAGGTTTTGAGCTGAGTCCACCAGAAACCGAACCCTTATTTTCATCATATTAAAAGTAAGACATTGATCTCAGGTCAACATCATGTAAGGCCATATTAGAGTGTTCCAATTCTCCTATGAAACACAGTGCGGAGACAAAGCCACTAGAACACGTACACTTAACTTTACAACGAACCACATAAGGCTTTACACTAAGGCATGCTGTAAAACCGGCTCTAATACATGATTCTACACTTCTGGGCACTTTGGCGCCCGCCAAACTAATTTGCAGTTCACTGTTCAAACTTGGCGCCCGCCAACAGTCCTTGCACCCGCCAAAAAACTACTGGGGTTTGGCGCCTACCAAAGAGCTCTGTCGCCCGCCAACAATAAACAAAGCTCTCTATTTTTCGTTGGAACCCACCAAGGCCATCTTGACTCCCTCCAAGACCTCCAGATCTGCTTTTTGATGAAATAAAGCTACAAACTTTGAATCCTAAATACTTTCAATACTTTATGACAATCAAATATAACATATTTACAAGTCATGGGCAAGATTGAAAGGCTTCTAACAACTAAAGATTCGGTTGAACGCCCCTTTACCTCAAATCTTTTGAAGAAAATATGATATTCAAACTTGAATCTTACAAGAACTCCAAGAACATTTCAAGAACATCACTTGAAATCATAGATCCACAAGCAAAGTTCCAAGAATCTAAACAACCCATTTTGAATCTACAACCAAAACGAAGGTCTATGATTACTACAACCTTTTATGAGTTAAAACCTAAGAAAAGCTCAAGAACACATCTAGATCTAGTAAATGGGTTTTGAAACTCTTATCCGGTCGGTGTAAAACTTGTATCAAAATGAAGCTCTCATCAAAGGAAGCATTTTAGTGTAATTGGTTTATGATTTTGACAGCCGGATTGACCGGAAACGGGAAGATTGCCCTTTTTCTCTCTTTTCTTTCTTTCTCTCCTTTTTCCTCCATTCTATCAGATGAAAACTTGGGGAAATGAAATGAAAGGGTTTAAGGTGCAAATAGGTATATAAAGGGGTTGGTACATTTACCTATTTGACCTTACTAAGAGTTACACCTTTAAAATACCGTAAATACCCTTTAACATGTATCTTGACACTATTTATTAATTTAAAACATGACACGTTAAAAATTATCGGGGCACACAAAGTTGTAAAAATACTTTTATACCATTTATGGAGATATGAGGTATCACATTCTTCCCCCTTAATATGAGTTTCGTCCTCGAAACTCACTAGAGCTAGCACAACTAAACTAACGCTTCAAACATATTGAAAATGAGCCCCGGTTGCATATAAGTTTAATTAATTTACCAAAATACCCCTTATATATGCATTTACCTTTTTCCCCTGCACTAACCTGCCATGAAGCCTTTAAAGCTTACATCATATGACACCTCTATATTTGTTTTTATTTTGCATGATTTATTTGGGTTTTATATTAATTATTTAGTAATTAATTTGATTTAAAACGTTAACTTACTAGTTTTATAAATTATTTAATTAAAATAATTAATTTAATTAATCCAAAGCTTGGCATGATTCCTTTTCATCTGGCCCGTATTTTTGCTACCCTTGGCCCAACATCCAGCCTGGCCTGTTAACCTTTAGCCTATTTACCCGCTTCTGAAACCCGTAACCCGAAGTCCCCCAATTATAAAACCTTATAACCCAGAATTACCCCTAACCCTAATTCATTTCTGCCATTTTCTGAAACCCCGACAGCCCCGATCTTTAGAAAACCCTCTTTGTTCCTCGCATTCAATGACTCCCTGATCTTCTGGGATCTGTTCTTCCCCCTCACACCCTCTACCTTCCTTTTCCGTTTAACCCTCATGTAAATATCACATTATAGCAACCTAGAATCCATGGCTGTGAAGGATTTGTTCGTATACGATGAAATGTGGTTTCTTTCAAACATTAATTGCGCTGATACTTGGTGATTTGTTATGTTCAACAACATCGAATTGTGGACTGTGAAGACTACCCTGCAATCATAGCATTAAAGGGGATATCTTTCCATTTTTGGGTTAATATTGTTTTGATTTCTGATTCGAATATGATATATGCCTGATCTCTTTCCTTTTATGTTGATTTGATGAGTGTATAACCAAGAAACACGTTGAACACATGATGTATGGTTCTATTGGCTGTTAAAGATTGAATCATGCTGCAATACTAGTCCTGATTCATAGAGGATCGGAGTGATGCCGCTTAAGTCAACTATTGGTTCTCTATTTTGTGATTCAAACTCCTCAAACCGGTGAATATCCACCCTATTTACTCAGGTAAATTGTCTCAAACCCTTCTCAGTGGGGTATATGGTTCAGTCTAGGGTTTTCTATCCTGATGATGACTCTGGTTTGAGTCAAGTGCTGAGGGCATATGCCTAGTGATGCCCAAATAAAGATTAGACCAGGTCTTAGTCTTAACCTTGGCCTAATCAGTCGGTTTGTTGGTTATTCACCCTAAATTCCACCATATCTGTGTGTGCATGCTATTTGTGGAGTCTTGGTTGAATTGGTGGTTGAATTAAGTCAATGTGGTTATGTGTCAAACCAAATTTTGGTTTATAAGTGATATGCAATGCAATTTAAACCATAAAATTAAATCACACGTTTTTGACGCAGAATTCTCTATCCTGACGGCACCTAAAAGGAGATTACATGTTGACAACACTCCTAACCAATTTCAACTTGCCTTCTGTAGGAAATATCACATGTGCCTAATTCACATTTTACAATCTGGTTTCACACTAAAGCTCTTAGGGTTATCTATACCCTAAGATCTATAAATAGCCACTAATACCAACACTGCATTGCATCAATTGAATACAATATAAATCCCACATTTTATCTCAATTCAAAAGTCCTCTCTTTGTGAAAGTTTGATTCATTGGTTTGAGTATCTTGAGAGATAGCTCAAACTCAGGCTGGTTTCTGAAGCCAATCTATTGAAAAGAAGGGCATTTCCAAGTGAATAGCAGTGTGATTCAGCAATCAGTTGGTGGTCAAGTTATAGTGTTCTTCCTGGTAGTTTGAAGGTACACAAAACCTAGTCACTTTTGTTTTAGTTATGCCTTTTTAGTTGTATTGTTTCAAATATGTGTTGGCTGCTTAACTGATAGTACTTGTGTAGTGCTTTTAGCTATGTGTATGTGTTGTGCATTAATCATATCTTGTCTGAGTTGGTCTGAAGTGTGTGTTAAGGAATCAAAGTGATTAATCTCTAAAGCTGAGACACTCTCTTGCTAGAGAGGACTAGATCAGTGAAAGACTGATCCTCAGTTTGCTGAGTATTGATCATTCTTGAACACATCACAGACAATTCTGAAAAGATTTGATTGAGTGTTTGTGTGGTTCGATTAACCTGTTTGTCTGGTCTGCCTGCTGTTTGTGTTCTTTTCTTTTGGCTTTAAAATCCCAAAAAGAATCATATGACAGAATCTATGTTCTAGGTGACTTGGCCTGAAGTACCAAGGTCACTGCCTGTGTATAAGGCTGGTAGGTTTTGTTTCTTTTCCTGGCAGATTTTGTTTCTCTTCTTGACTGTGATTTGATCACCAAAGTGAAAAGTTGTCTGTGCAAAGCTTGACTGAGCCTTCAACTTGCCTTTGGTCAAAGAAACTCATGATTTGCCCCTTTGGTTGTTAGGAAATCAATGCGGGAATGCAGTGAAATTTAAAATTTAATTTCCTTTTTAGCAAGATCGACTTCATTTAAGCAACAAGCATAAAAGAAGTAGACTAAGAAAATACCTTGGATGATCTAAAATAGATCGTCGCTTTGTTTACGGTTGTAGTTTCTGCACGAAGCCACCCAAGTGTTTGGCCTCTACCGTTGATCCACACGAACAACCCACCGGAATCCACCATTGGATTGCTACCAGAAAAAGTCAGCTGCTAGGCCGCCTTTTTCTCTCTCCCAAAACTCTCTCTCAAGAAGCTCTCGTAATTTTCTAGTAGAAAATAAGACTTGTAATTGTGATACAAAAGAGCTTGGCACCCACTCCCTATCTATAATGAAAGTGGCACCTACTCTCATTCCTAATATAATTGGGAAAAGCTTCCTATTAGATAGAGGAGAAAGAAAATAAATTCCCAATTATATAAGCAAAATAAATATTCTAAATTTATCTTATTTAATTTAGGCGGCTTCTATCGGCACCAACGTATTACTCCTGGCACCACATTTACTGTTAGCACTCCTAAAATTACTCCTGACACCACGATAACAATTTTATTATTTTTTTACTTCAAACACCATAAAAATAATAGCAAAATTACTTCACACACCACAATTTTGTTAAAAACTATTAAGTCCAACAATCTAAAAAATATCAAAATAAACCCAACATCTTTATCAATTTATCTCTTAACACCTAATGCCTATCTTCACCATCTTCATCCAACACCACCACCCATCTCCACCACCCTCACACACCATCACCACCACCCATATCCACCATCCTAACACTTCTAACCACCACATTTCTTCCACATCCTAAAGCCTTCTTTCCACAATCTGAATCCTTCCCTTTCCTCTCCCCCACTGCCCAACCCTTCCATTGCTATAAATCAGCCGCCCTAGCCCAGCCCAGCCCACCTCCATTACTGTAAAACCCAGCTCTCTTTCTCATCAAACTTTCCCAAAAAAAATCTCCACCGGAATCTCAATTCAGTTGCCTATGGCTCTGCCCAAAATATTGATTTCCGGCGACATCCTCTGCAAAACGCGGCCTCCCTACCCCACCTCTGCTGCAAAATGTCTTTTTTTGGCTATTGCAGGTCCAGATCGGGACTCCTCACCAGGATGATCATCCATGGCCCGACAGCTCCAGATCGGACTCCTTCCCCCACAACTTTCTTTATCTGATTTGTAAAATATGATAAAATTTAGAGGTAAAATTGATTTTTAAAATTTGGGTATAATAGATATAGAAAGCCAAGTAGGTGAGGGGTGGTTGTGCAGATCAAGTTGACCTGTGATGGTGGAAAATTTGGTGGTGGTGGTGGTGGCGTATTTGAAGGCAGGGGTTGATTTACATTAAGGGAGGGGCTAATGCGGCTATGGAGGGGGAGGTAGGAGGTGGAGGTGGGAGGTGGAGGAGGAGGAGGTGGGAGGTGGGAGGTGGAGGGAGTGGCTGTGGTTTTTTTGGTTGAGAAATTAGGGTTTTTAGAAGAAAGGTGGATAATGTATTTAAAACAATTGTATGATGTAAATTGTAATAATTATAAAAACCAGGGATTTGATTGTAATAAATGAAACTTTTAATTGATTGTGGTGTGGAAAAGTAATTTGGTGGTGTTGTGAAGTAAATGAAAATAATAATAAAAGGGTGCCGATAGAATCCACATTAATTTAATATATTATATTAAATATTTCAGGATATTGTCAATATCCAATATTGAATATATTTTTAATATATTATATTACCATATATCATTTACACATGTGCATATATATATATATATATATATATATATATATATATATATATATATATATATATATATATATATATATATATATATATATATATATATATATATATATATATATATATATATATATATATATATATATATATATATATATATATATATATTAATATCCAATATTAATTTATAATAATAATATAATACTATGATTAATTAATTTGAAAAATACATGTGGATCATATACACATAAATATGCATCCCATACATATTAAATATGTATATTTAATTAATCAACATAATTGATATCATGTATTATATTTATTCATAATAAATAAATTGTTAGGAATTCAACTAGTTTACGCAGCGGAATTTAAAATTTTGATTTTCGATCCCAAGATCGACCTCGTTTAATACAATAAACACGTTAAGTAGTTGACGGCAATTACCTTGGTTGATCTAATAGATCGAAGTTTTGACCGTCAATGGAGAGTAGTAGTGTGCGCAAGCCGTCCACGTGTCCGGCCTCTAATGATATCGACACGAGCACCTCGCTGGAATCCTCCTTGGATAGCTACTAGAAAAATCCGGCAGCTAGACCGGCCTTTATCTCTCTCTCTAAATCTCTCTCTCTAAATCTCTCTCTAAGAAGCTCTCATTTTTTTTTTTTATAAATTAGAACTATTATAATTGTGATGATACAAAAGAGCTAGCCAACCCCTCTCTTATATAGGAGAGTGGTACGCCCCTTATGTGTTCCCAAACTGATCGGGATTAGCTTCTAGTAGATTACGAGAGAGAAAAACCTTTTCCTAGCTAATAAAATAAGGAAAATAACTTTGATTGGTTTATGTCTTTATTTTAATATCTTATATTAAAATAAATCTAGATATTGTCAATATCTAATATTGAATATCTTTATCTTATTACCATGAATCTATTTTTCCAAAATCAATTAATATCCAATAATAATATATGATAATCTCATTAAATTAAATTGCTCAGTCCAAGTGTATATTATACTGTTGAAATAGTGTCCTAAACCCAATCGGATCCGACCGGGTCGGATCATTTCTACTATTTCTTTATGATTATACATATTTAATAAATGACTTTTCTATTGTCATATATTTGTTCTTTTAAAGAACAAATTATCAATTGTTATATGATAACGTCCTTAGTATTAAACTGTGATGGAGAAACCATGATAGGCGATTATGGTTGATGAGATCTCCAATCACTTTAATAAGTTTGATACTCAAATGTCTCTAAGCTGATGTACTATTAACCAGGGCATTGATAGTACGAACATGCTAGCACGTATTAGATGTCTTCTGTCTTTAAGGGCAGGGATAGATCTCGTCTATCGAAGTGTATAGTCACTTGGACTGTACGTGGACGTGTATTGGAGAATGCGTACGTTAGACTGACCCACTTACACTATTAAGTGTCACACTATGCGGCGGTTGTGTAATTATCCTTAGGACCGGAGTCTTAATGGCATCACTGTGTGGATTGCCATGCTTTGACACTACTGAGGTTTCCTCTAGCCACGGGGCGATCATGCGGTAGTGATTAGGTGTGATACTGAAGCATGCGAAGTATACATGTTTGGTCGTCTGGGAATTGCGTACCCTATTAGTAGGGTGAATATCCGAAAGGGCCTTCTTATAAGGAATGTCTTACTCTCGTGAATCTTTGCAAAGTGAGAGTAAATGAGTTACTTTGAGAGAGCATGATATTCAGATTATAAGATACGGTCGTTGATGTTTGACACTCAATGAACGACCGTATGAATATTATTACAGCGATAGGATTGTAGTTACACGGTAACTGTTTCACATGAAAGGTAGTAGTCATTGCATTTGACTATTCCGATTATTGGGGATCAGAAGGTAGTTTCCTAGAAGTAGATATGTTTTGTCTCTATTCGCTTTTTTATTTATTCTCGGAGATTGAGCCGTTGAAACGACAATCCCTCTGGTCAAAATTTGGTGTCGATCGGAGTCCGTCTCGATATAAGATCGCTGCAATAAAGTTACTGCTGTAACAGAAAAGCACAACAGCCTTAAAAACCCAAGCTGTGAGTCCTTCGAATTTCTGGAAGAGTTTGGAACGTTGAAACATAGATCCGACCATTCAGATTGACCAACATTGAGTTATGAACAAGCCTTACAAATTTCAGGTTGATCGGGTTTCGTCTCGATGCCCGATCGGCTCCGGGAAGACACTGCTGCGCCGCAGCAATAAACAGATGCATCAGTTGGATTGGTGGCTTTCTAGGATCAATTGGGCCGTCAAAACTCGGATCCAACCGTCCATATTCAAGTAGTAGGAGTGAAGAACAGGTCCATAAAGTTTCGTGACGATCAAAGTTCGTTTGGATGTCCGATCATCGATAAAACGGATCATCAGCATTTTTTTAAAAATAGTAAACCCTAGTTAGGGTTTGTTAATTTTTTTTGTTTAATAGGTTAGATACGTGGGTACCAATGATCCATCTCTGTGTTTATTTTCCGTAATTGCGTGTATGATCGTATTTATGTGTATTACCGGAAAATTGCCATGACATGCATCATATCATTAATTCCACTCCATATGCATACATGTAGCTATTTAATTCTGGATAATTAATTAGGCATGTATTCAACTCGATTAATTAGTTTAATATTTAATTAGGTGTTGTGGGAATTAATTATTTTAAAAACTAATTAAAGAACCGAGGAACCGGGTTTTGTCAATCGTTAAGTTTTCGGTGATGGATTCTCGGTGAATCCCACCTTAAACCGGAACGAGATTGCGGGTTTGTTCCGTAGTGTCTACGAGAAAGTTTGACAATTTAAGAAATCGGAAAATCATGATACATGGGTTCGGAAATGGTCTAATCATGGTTGGGTAAGTTCAACTGAGCTACGGCTCGATCGACTCACCCTTCACGTGTGACGATTGCACGGGGGTTCGGCAAAACTTAGCATATCCGACAAGCCTTTACGGCTAAACGGGGCTTCTCTTAGCCGGATCCGACCGACAGTCACATATGTTCCAACGAATAAGACGGGTAGGTTTGCCTACATTATCGACACCATTCGGCTACATTATTTGTTGTTTCTTAAAATATTGTCAAGTCCAAAACCGCGATCAGTAAACCCACCACTTTTTCAAAATATTGAGTGGGAGCGGGGAAGGCGACAGCCTACCCCACGGCCTCTACTATAGATGCAAGCAAGTGAGAGAATGGTGACGCCTCGTGCCGCTTTGATTTTGGCCCCCTTCGGATGGTGTTCACCGCTATGAAAGGATAGGATCTTGAGGACTCATCGGGTCACTGACCTACCCTACGTAGGCATACTCGGGGTGTACTTAAAGGTCTGATATAGTAGGTCACACTCATCAGGATATTTTAGGCAATATATTGGCTGAAAAAGGAAGGTAATCGACGATTAAAGTATGAGATGTACGATTCCCATGAGATGTTTGATTCTCAAAGTTTAATCATCGAGAGAGATTGTCTCAGTTTAATCGTCAACGTGCTGATACCGACCCCCTAGGCGGCGGTACGATGTGAGGTTAGATCCTTGGAATGGTAGGATAGACTTTTACAGTTTATAATTCCTAAAATTTATCTAGTCGTGTATGTATGAA
Organism: Gentiana dahurica var. dahurica; assembly: GCA_024500145.1. Lineage (NCBI taxonomy): Eukaryota > Viridiplantae > Streptophyta > Magnoliopsida > Gentianales > Gentianaceae > Gentiana > Gentiana dahurica. The sequence continues at coordinate 65,311,521 of CM044906.1, forward strand.
TTTTTTCTGTTAATTTTTGTTTACAACTATCATCTCTAAGCTACTAAACTGCTAGTGTAATGACTTCGTTAAAAGTGGAAAGTAACAAGAACGTTGAACTCATCGAAGAATGCAATTAAATTTCGGAAGAGATATTCCTCTTGAGCCTTTAAATCTTAAGTGACATAGTATAGGTATGTCACTGCTGTCACTCGTGTTCAACGAGAGACGCACTTAGTTCAAAGATGATGTAGGACTATATAAAATTCTATTAGTGAATTTTAATTGTGTGAGTAATCACACAAGAAATTTCTAATTGAAAATTGGAAAATCATAAATAAAGTGTTGCTAGTTAGACGGTATTCGGAACCGATAAACTAGTGGGAGCTTTATTCTTATGATTTGTTGTTTTTCTGAATCATTAGAAATGTGTAAGAGACTGCACAAGAGTTTTTCCATTCCTGGAAAAATATGAACAAAGCATTACTAGTTAGACGGTATTTGGAACCGATAAACTAGTGGGAGCTTAGTTCTGGTGATTTTCTGATCTCTGAAAAATCAAAAAATAAAGCATTGCTAGTTAGACGGTATTTGGAACCGATAAACTAGTGGGAGCTTTAACCTTATGATTTGTTGATTTATTAGAAAAATCAAATAGTCCAAACGAGTAACACTATCATTAGACATCCCACAGTTCACGAGTATTGTCTACTTAAATGAACTGCTAGTTCAAGACTGTTTCCATATAAGGAAAGTCAAGAATGGGAAAGAATGTCTATACGTGTTAGTCATCTAAACTAAGTAGTTTTAAGGCTAAACCGGAATATTAATAAATAGAAAATCAGAGGATAATGAAGGTGATTTCGGATCACTGACCAATGCATCCTTAACGATTTCCTCGAAAGCTAAGTTCTTTGGAAGAACAAGGTAGCTATGCATTAAACGATAAATAGAGTAGAACACGGGCAGTTATTTCAGCTAGAATAGTGGGAGTGATATAAGGAAATGAATTTTGGATTCAATCCTTGAATATCCTTGAATAGCGGGCAGTTTTCAGATCGTTGGATGATCAGCCTTTTCTAAGTGTCCAATCTCACCGGCAGTGTACCGGGTCAACTGTAGCCTAGAATTGGCGAGTCAAGGTCGTATCCCACAGGGAATCTGGTCGAGTACCAAAGTCGGTCTCGTCCCTAGTTTAGGTCAACACAAATATTGAACGTGGTGATTTGTCAGATCACCGGTTCTAACACTAAATATGCACAAAAGAAAAGGGTTTAAAACTACGAAAAACAAGATAGCCGAGCTATGATCCAACCAACTACTCTCTAACCCTAACTCGTTTCCGGAAGTGTTTCAACAAACTCTAATGTTCTTGGCATCGTTGAAGGGTGTCGTCTCCTGTTTCCGAAAATAGACATCAGATCAAAAACTACCCTCTTATGTTAGGTTCAACAGTCCACCTTGTTGTCACTCGAGGGGTGTCGATTCCTAATTCCGAGACTAGGCATTAATTCAATAATCTACCCTCCTATCTCAGGTTCAACAGTCCGCTGACCGGATTTAACTGACCCGAAACGGTCTACGTTCTATGAGACGCTCATTAACAATGATATAAACCTCACACACGAAACCGAATCTGAACAACTCAGTCGGTCCTACAGGGTGATCCTAGAACCCCTTTTCCCACACCCTCTCGCAAAATACATATGTAAAGAAGCCACGTGTGATACGATTATCGAGTCGCGAGTTCAATAAACGTCATTAGGCATAAGTTCTAGAACAAAAACAACATCGAGAATCTAACAATCAACACATCAAAAAACTTCAATCAACAAGCTAAGGATTCGATTTCGAAGGCTATCACATATCTCGACTATATAACGGATTAGCTACTCATTATAATAAGCAAAATAAAAGAAATCAACAATCAAAGTTAACAAAGATCAAGATCAAAAAGAAAGAACAAGAAAGGAAATTGAAATACCAAATATATTATGCCATAGATAGTCGAATCTCCGAGCCGAATCCCGTCAATAACGCGTCAAGCTATCTTCGAGAATCAACGGATTACAACGATCTACAACTAATCTATGCTAATATACCTCTAAACTAATCTAAGGAAAACTGAAGAAAAACGCAGCAAAATCGATCTAGAAGAAGAGGGGCTCCTCATCTAGATCAAATGAGGGGGTATTTATGGTGTTTTTTCAGATCTGGACTCACAGGCGGGCGCCTGTCAGATTTTTTTCTTCACAAATTCTATCAGCAACTGGCCTAGCTGACACACCTTCAGTAAATCAGTCATAACTTTGCGTGTGGACCTCCGAATCAAGTGATTCAAGTTGCGTTGGAAAGCTGTTTCAATTTTCTAAAACTTTCATTAAGATGTCCAGCCCATAATATGCCTCTAAGGAGGATCAAAAGGCAGATCAATGGAAGGTATGGTTGTACTACCACCGCGTTTTGATCCGTTTGAACGTTTAAGCTTCGGGCACATGTTCCAATCCTCGTATCTCACCTTCCGGACATCTCAAACACCTAAGTCCTGTATTAAATCACCAAAAATACCACACATAATCCCTACAGGACACTAGGGTGACCGAGAGTATAGTAAATTACACCGAAAAAGACAGAGAATCCCGGACTTTACGTCCTAGGTCCCGAAATGATAACCAAGGTGTAAATACATCAAAATACAACCAAATGTCCCCGGAAACACTTAAAACGAGGTATAAACGGGGTATAATCACGTAGTAAATGATAGTCAATTTGACTCCCATCAACTACCCCCTACTTAGCGTTTGCTCGCCCTCGAGCAAAAATGAGTGATTCAAAAATAAAGATGGAGTCAACATTGTAATTATACATCTAGTCTATAGTATCGAAATGGTAAAACACAAGTAATTGACACAAATGCATAAAACTCGAGCTCTACCTTGTATCGAGAAAAGAATGTGTGTGTGTATAAAGCTTCTTCGACATTTATCACCAACGACCGGTTTAGATTATAGACGTATAATGTACCGAGGTTACACCATAGGCTTATACTTCATAAACATCTCCACTAATCGAGGTCGATCAAAGTCTAGTAGGGTCAGGCAGGACTTGAAGGGTTATAACGTTAGGCTAGGGTTGGGGCTAACGAAAGGGATATTTACGATAAAATAGAAAGTAGAAAGTGCAAGTGAGCTTAATCAGACATCAAACACTAAAACCGAAGCTCTTCCCTTCGTAGCAACGGAAGACTCAACTCCTCATAAGGATGCTCGTTCGAATAGTACAAACCATCAAACGAATTTCAACCTATAATTCATCCAACCTTCCACCTCTCCACATCATTCCACAAGCTGGAGACATACGTCGTATCCAAGTCTAGTTCATACCTAAGCTCGTCAACCAGGAACAAACCACTTCAGAACACAACAACATCTCCTTCTCCGTACTAGATTAGAAGAAGTTCCCATCGCTAACATCACAACTACAAAACACAAGGCCATTTATGGCAATTTCTGAACTCATATTTATATATACATGTACAACCCTTTTTTTTTTTTTCTTCTCATTTTTTTTTTCTTTTTTTCAACACCACAAAAACGATCAAAGGCCGAAACGCCACATAATTCCACCTCCTCCGGGATATACTCATTTTTACCGACACCACTCGAAAGATACGCCACTCCACCACCCCACACCATATCAGAAAATGTGAAAACAATAAGCTCAATCTTGCAAGGTGGTCAAGGAAACGTATAGACCGTAATAAAAGCTAAGGGCATTGGTAATTATGAGTTAGTAGCACAAAAGGTTAGTTCAGGTGGCGGTCTAACCACCCTACAAAGGCTTAGAGGGGGAACCGAGGATATACATATAATGGATGGAATTTGGCTCGATCGGGTCAAAGAAATGCCATAACCGTCATCCCGCACCTAACCAAGACCGACCTTTCTATTTCACCTCGAAGTTACTAATATAAGTTCTAGGTAACTGGGTCATACAACAACTATAATTGTCCACTAATCATGGTGATAAATGACGCCGGTTAACGTGATAGAACTATTCGATTCTCAATACAAGATCTCAACTCGAATGAAATGCATATATACAATAACTAGATGTTTACCAAAACAATACCGAAGGCTCGATGTATCAAAATCAATGTAAAAGCCATCAAAATTCTCAGAATCACTCATTTAAACTAAAGGAATAACAATCGCTAAGTATAACTCATTCGATATGAAAACGGGACAATTAAGCTAAACTAACCACCCCCTACTTTAAAACGAAACACGAAGGATAAGGGTAGAAAAGTTAGATTACAACCAGAAAATGGTACGAGTACGATCACGTGCCATCCGTAGAAAGTCCTCCTATGGTACCTGTGCTAATATCAATGTAAACAACAACTACACGAGATACACATGTATGGAGATAACGAAATGAAACTAGACGGACAACCACGATTCATCAAAAACCAAAACACCACACTAGCCCTCATAATACACACTACACCGGGTTATATCACAACAAAATTTACCTGAATTTTCAAAATACACACTACATCGGGTTATATCACAACAAAAATTACCTGAATACACACTAAAGAACCACAATGACACACTAGGGGAAGAAAAGCGATAAAAATACATTCTGAGTTTATAGTCCTCAGTTAGACTCTCTACCCCGAACTGTATCAAGGATAGCTATACCAAAGGAGAGCAAACCGTTGCGTCTCCTTCACAAAATCATAGGAATTGAGCACCCCCGGAAAATAAAATAATATCAAAACGGGGTTCAATCCCCACCACCATGAATGGTTCGATGAATCCGTTGCACAGAACAACGAATTCACTTTCCCCGAAATAAAACATATCCCAACTAACAACGACTCTAACACCAAGTATGCACATTTAGGCTCAACATCAACAACAAACTCAATAGGGTGCACCCCCGAAGATATAACAATAGCTCTAAATGAAGACGGAACAGGTGACTCAATAGATACAAAAGTCATACCGTCCTCGTAGTGTTCCTCCGAGGTGATTTCAATCATACTTTCTTGCTCTCTCCTCTCAGCCTCCTTCCTCTCGATCAGTTGATCTAGTAGAATTTCTATTCTCCGTAAAGAAGCTAGAATTTCCGTAGTGCTATTACGGATCTCTCTAGTATCATCTTGGATCATTTCCTCCGTGTAAGTCTCTGATTCTTGAGGCGGAGGTGGAAGAGTATCGAGTTGTTGATCATAGTAACTTGGGGCATTATCCCACGCATTCCCGTATGATGTGGCGTATGGGTTGAACTGATAAAATGGTTGTGTTTGGTAACCCATAGCACCATAATTGTAATATCCGAATGGGTAAGGATAGGAGCCGTAATTGTAGTATGGATTCATTATCTGCAAACAGGGAAACAACACGAACACAATCACGGTATCTTGTCTCTACCACTACCGGAGTAGGTGGTGTGACACTACAACAACAACAAAATAAAACAAACTATACATAAAAAACAAATAAGAGAAACGACCTAATCCTAAGAACTCAGCTAACTTACAAAATATCAACCCGATTCCCCGGCAACGGCGCCAGAAAACTTGATCAGCCTTTTCTAAGTGTCCAATCTCACCGGCAGTGTACCGGGTCAACTGTAGCCTAGAATGGTGAGTCAAGGTCGTATCCCACAGGGAATCTGGTCGAGTACCAAAGTCGGTCTCGTCCCTAGTTCAGGTCAACACAAATATTGAACGTGGTGATTTGTCAGATCACCGGTTCTAACACTAAATATGCACAAAAGAAAAGGGTTTAAAACTACGAAAAACAAGATAGCCGAGCTATGATCCAACCAACTACTCTCTAACCCTAACTCGTTTCCGGAAGTGTTTCAACAAACTCTAATGTTCTCGGCATCGTTCCTGTTTCCGAAAATAGACATCAGATCAATAACTACCTTCTTATGTTAGGTTCAACAGTCCACCTCGTTGTCACTCGAGGGGTGTCGATTCCTAATTCTGAGACTAGGCATTAATTCAATAATCTACCCTCCTATGTCAGGTTCAACAGTCCGCTGACCGGATTTAACTGACCCGACACGGTCTACGATCTATGAGACGCTCATTAACAATGATATAAACCTCACACACGAAACCGAATCTGAACAACTCAGTCGGTCCTACAGGGTGATCCTAGAACCCCTTTTCCCGCACCCTCTCGCAAAATACATATGTAAAGAAGCCACGTGTGATACGATTATCGAATCGTGAGTTCAATAAACGTCATTAGGCATAAGTTCTAGAACAAAAACAACATCGAGAATCTAACAATCAACACATCAAAACACTTCAATCAACAAGCTAAGGATTCGATTTCGAAGGCTATCACATATCTCGACTATATAACGGATTAGCTACTCATTATAATAAGCAAAATAAAAGAAATCAACAATCAAAGTTAACAAAGATCAAGATCAAAAAGCAAGAACAAGAAAGGAAATTGAAATACCAAATATATTATGCCGTAGATAGTCGAATCTCCGAGCCTAATCCCGTCAACAACGCGTCAAGCTATCTTCGAGAATCAACAGATTACAACGATCTACAACTAATCTATGCTAATATACCTCTAAACTAATCTAAGCTAAGGAAAACAGAAGAAAAACGCAGCAAAAGTGCAGAAAAACAAGTTGGGGCCGATGATAGATCGAAATGAGGGTGTATAAAAGGTGTTTTTTCAGATCTGGACTCACAGGCGGGCGCCTGTACTGACAGGCGCCCGCCTGTCAGATTTTTTTCTTCACAAATTCTATCAGCAACTGGCCTAGCTGACACACCTTCAGTAAATCAGTCATAACATTGCGTGTAGACCTCCGAATCGAGTGATTCAAGTTGCGTTGGAAAGCTGATTTAATTGTCTACAACTTTCATGAAGATGTCCAGCCCAGAAAATGCCTCTAAGGTGGAACAAAATGCAGATCAGTGGAAGGTGTGGTTGTAGTACCAACACGTTTTGATCCGTTTGAACGTTTAAGCTTCGGGCACACGTTCCAATCCTCGTATCTCGCCTTCCGGACATCTCAAACACCTAAGTCCTGTACAAAATCACAACAAATACCACACATAATCCCTACAGGACACTAGGGTGACCGAGAGTATAGTAAATTACACCGAAAAAGACCGAGAATCCCGGACTTTACGTCCTAGGTCCCGAAATGATAACCAAGGTGTAAATACATCAAAATACAACCAAATGTCCCCGGAAACACATAAAACGAGGTATAAACGGGGTATAATCACATAGTAAATGATAGTCAATTTGACTCCCATCATTGGAACAAATGGATTCACTTTCAATTCGATAATTTGTTTGTCTTATAGAAAGTGAATATGACATTTGTAGCACGAATCCAAGACTCGGACTTTTGTTTGATAAAGTCAGAACCACTGAGAAATGCTGAAAAGGTATATGTAACACATCTTAAACTATTAAAGGCAAAAGGTTTCCGTATTTAGATAAACACTTCTTCATACTCTATTAATTAATGCATATTTCCTAAAGACAAGATCTGAAGACTGGCATAGGGTGATTCCTATCTCCCAGTCAAGGAACACTGTCTCAAATGGAACAATGACTAAGCTTCCTTTCTGTTATAAAACGGATGGAGATAACTTCAGATGCAAGAAACAGAAACAGAAACAATCAAACATAAACAATCAAAGGAGATAACAGAAACAAGAAGAACACAGATTTAACGTGGAAAACCTCTCAGTGGGAGAGGTAAAAAACCACGGGCAGAAAAGAGATATTTTATTATGCACTGAATTTTACAGATTTCAACACACTCGGATAATGAGACAACAACTGTATTTATAGACACAAATCCCTAAACCCTAGCCGCCAGGAATCTTTGTCTGATGCACCATAAATACCCCTACACGTGTCCTCCTTTTAATGACACTGTATAGCTGTCACATAACAGAATTAACAGATGTGGGACCCTGCTGTATTCCAGTACTCAGCAGACTATCACCCTGCTGATAGTCACCCTGCTGACAGAAGCTCAGTAGACTCCACCCTACTGAAGCACAGAATTGAATACACTTCTCAGCTGTCCATCACACAGCTGAGTCTTCAGATTGGTTCCACCAGATGTAGATTTTAAGTCACTTTACTGACAAATCTCCACCTTGACTTCAACTCTCCCTAGAGTCAAACAGATTGCATAACCAGATGTACTTGTACCAGATGCATTCGTCAATGCCAGATGTACTTGTACCAGACCATCTCCACATCATCCACTCCACTGATCTGCCCTCAGTAAAGTTTCCACCTGTTTCTCAACACTATCAGATTCAGCACTGGTTTCAGACTCAGTAGACCTCCCCACTGATGAGTTTAACATAGAATATTCATCAAACACAACATCCCTGCTGAGGATTACTCTGGACTCTGCTGATGACCAAATCCTATATCCTTTCACTCCATCACCATACCCCACAAACACTCCTTTCTTGGCTCTTGGCTCCAACTTCCCTTCACTAACATGATAGTAAGCTGTACTTCCAAAAACCCTTAGAACTGAGTAGTCAGCAGGCTTGCCTGACCACATCTCAAATGGTGTCTTGAGATTGATTCCTGTGTGAGGGCTCCTGTTGATTAAGTAGCAAGCTGTCTTAACAGCCTCTGCCCAAAATCTCCTTGATAAACCAGCTTGAGAAAGCATACATCTTGCCCTCTCCAGTAGAGTTTGACTCATCCTTTCAGCTACACCATTCTTCTGAGGTGTATTCCTTACAATATGATGTCTGGCAATACCCTCAGCTGCACAAAATGAATCAAAATCCGTCCAGCAGAATTCCAGACCATTATCTGTACGAAGCTTCTTGATTTTCTTGCCTAACTGATTCTCCACTAGGGCCTTCCACTGCTTGAAGTTATTGAATGCATCACTTTTGTTCTTCATCATCACCACCCAAGTCATCCTTGAATAGTCATCTATGAATGACACAAAATATCTGTGACCACCCAATGACTCAACTTTTGATGGACCCCAGCAGTCTGAATGGATATAATCAAGTGATGCCTTTGTGTTGTGCAACCCTGCTGAGAACTTACTTCAGTGCAACTTCCCAAGCACACAATGTTCACAAAAGTCCAGATTCTTAACCTTATATCCTCCAAGAAAACCTGCTGAAGAAAGAACCTGCATACCCCTTTCACCCATGTGACCAAGTCTCATGTGCCACAGCTGAGTCTGCTGAGACTGGTGAACTGCTGAGGATGCAACAGCAGCAGTGCCAGATACAGTAGATCCTTGTAATATGTACAAGGTTCCCCTCTTGATGCCTTTGAGGACTACAACTGAATCTTTAAAGACATTCAGCTGTCCACCTTCACCCTTGAAATTGAACCCCTTGCTGTCCAGTAGACTGAGAGATACCAAATTCTTGGTCATCTGTGGACATGTCTTACATCCTTCAGTGTACAAAATTTACCATCCTCTGTCCTTAACTTTACTGAGCCAATTCCCACAACTTTATAGACCTTGCTGTTGGCCATATAGATTTGACCACCATCTATTTGTTCATAAGTAGAGAACCACTCTCTGTTTGGACAAATATGGTAGGATGCTCCAGAATCAAGTATCCACACATCATTGTGGTGTGTAGAATCTCCTGCAACTAGAACCAGATCCTCATCAGATTGCTCAGTAGCCAAAGCTGCTGTGCCAGAATTGCCTTCCTGCTGTTTCTTCTTCCTTGGACAATTGGACTTCCAATGTCCCTGCTCCTTACAGTAATTACAGACATCAGTAGACTTAGGACCTTTGGACCCTGACTTCTTTTTCTTCTTCTGCCCATATCCTTTTCCACTATTGCTGCTAGCTACTAGCCCAGCAGCCTGACTGTCTGTCCCAGCAGCCTTGTGTCTAAGCTCCCTGGCATGTAAGGCAGACCTCACATCCTCTAAAGCTACTGTATCTTTCCCAACTATGAAAGACTGCACAAAGTTTTCATATGATGCCGGTAATGACACCAACAGGATTAGGGCTGCATCTTCATCTTCAATTTTAACATCAATATTCCTTAAATCAAGTAATATTGTGTTCAGCTGGTCAAGATGTTCCCTCAGTGGACTCCCTTCATGCATCTTCAAACTGAACAACCTCTGTTTCAACAACAACTTGTTGGTCAGTGACTTGGTCATATACAAGATTTCAAGCTTTTTCCACAACTTGGTTGCGGTGTCTTCCTCAGCAACCTCAGTGATAACATCATCAGATAAGCACAACATGATGGTTGAATGTGCTTTCTCTTCCAGACTGGCATAATCTGCTGCACCTGTATTTGGTTTGTCAAATAAAGGATTCCACAAACCCTGCTGTTTCAACAGTGCACGCATCTTGATTTGCCACAGGCCAAAACTGTTCCTTCCTGTAAATTTATCGATTTTTACGTTTACTGCTGACATCTTTTCTTGCTAAAGATCACAACTTTATCACAGATCCTAGAACCTTGCTCATAAACAATCAAAGGAGATAACAGAAACAAGAAGAACACAAATTTAACGTGGAAAACCTCTCAGTGGTAGAGGTAAAAAACCACGGGCAGAAAAGAGATATTTTATTATGCACTGAATTTTATGATTTCAACACACTCGGATAATGAGACAACAACTGTATTTATAGGCACAAATCCCTAATCCCTAGCCGCAAGGAATCTTTGTCCGATGCACCATAAATACCCCTACACGTGTCCTCCTTTTAATGACACTGTATAGCTGTCACATAACAGAATTAACAGATGTGGGACCCTGCAGTATTCCAAGTACTCAGCAGACTATCACCCTGCCGATAGTCACCCTGCTGACAGAAGCTCAGTAGACTCCACCCTACTGAAGCACGGAATTGAATACACTTCTCAGCTGTCCATCACACAGCTGAGTCTTCAGATTGGTTCCACCAGATGTAGAGTTTAAGTCACTTTACTGACAAATCTCCACCTTGACTTCAACTCTCACTAGAGTCAAACAGATTGCATAACCAGATGTACTTGTACCAGATGCATTCGTCAATGCTTGATGTACTTGTACCAGACTATCTCCACAGCATCCACTCCACTGATCTGCCCTCAGTAGAGTTTCCAGAATCAGATTATAAGCTTTGAATATTCAGTAAGTCCAGGCAAAGCTGGAACTTACTCTGCTGAACTGGTTTAGTGAACATATCAGCAGGATTCTCCTTTGTGCCAATCTTCTTCACCACAACCCTCTTCTCATTCCTCAAGAAATGATACCTGACATCAATATGCTTGGTTCTCTCATGATGAACCTGATCCTTGGCTAAACATATTGCACTAAGACTGTCACAATATATATCAGCCTGATCCTGATGCAACCCCAAATCACTGACTAGCCCCTTCAACCAGATACCCTCCTAAGCTGCTTCAGTAAGAGCCATGTATTCTGCTTCAGTAGTTGATAAGGCTACTGTAGCCTAAAGAGTAGCTTTCCAGCTGACCACTGCATTTCCCAATGAAA
>CM044906.1:65323494-65484428 GCA_024500145.1 Gentiana dahurica var. dahurica
CTCCACCCTACTGAAGCACAGAATTGAATACACTTCTCAGCTGTCTATCACACAGCTGAGTCTTCAGATTGGTTCCACCAGATGTAGAGTTTAAGTCACTTTACTGACACTTTCAATCGGGAAAGGGTAATAGATTTAAAGAAGTAACATAGCTTGTTCATAATGACCTTCGGGGTCTTGTGAAATATACAAGTTAGAAGGAGCTTCTGAGTAGTGACATTTCGTCAGACAACTACTCGAAACGCCAGTAAGATTATCTAAAATATTTGGAGGTATCTCTGATTTCACCCGAGATAGAGTATTCCATGCTCAGTCATAGGCCATAGCAAAGTCTTGGGACTGATGCTCGGCCTGCCTCCTAGTGGAATTTATCCACTGAGGGATAACACCATAAATTTGCCTCATATAGTTATTAATGTGCTATAATACACTGCTTAACTCATTTAAGATATTGGTTGCGAAATAACGGTTTACACAGACATGTAAAACCGAGAAGTCTACCTAGAAGATGCTTACAAATTTGTGGATAAAGAGTGAATTCGGTTCACCCCACTTCCGTCAATATAGGCATTTAGCACTTAGTGCTTGAAGGTAGGACTGGAAATTTTGCGTACACGTTCAGATGATGACTGTTCGTGCAATATCTTATACGTTGAGTAAAGGTTGGTTATAAGATTCATAAGATCAGAAAGTGATGGTTATACTGTCAAAACCCCTTCTGAAAGGGTCTATGAATAACAACCTTGGACTTTGGAGTACGGTTACTCAAATTAGTAACTAACTGATTAGATCAGACCACGTCCAACATTGGTTGTTGGTTATAACGCTGATAATTACTACTAGATCAGAATATCAATCCACCAAGAACGCAATGGGAGTATGGTTTAACCATTACCTATTATGGTTTTCTGAAGACTTTGCAGTTTACAGAGGTGATTGATAACCTATGGTTCCTTGCGGGCTGTATAGGATTCTGATCAATAGAGGTTGGTTTAAAATCCATAACCCTGTGAATGGAGTTTTGGTACTCCAATTCTGTTCACACTCTAGTAGAACCACCTGAGTGTCTCAGGCCCAGTGGGAGTAATTGGATCTACATGATAAGAGTCGAATGAATAGAAATTTTAACTTTCGGTACAAAGCTGAGTGGTCTAGGGGTGATTCCCTAACAAGTAGAGAGTTAACCAGACCGTGAACTCTCTCACCACTCGGTCTTGTTTGATTCCGTTAGAAAGCAGAAAATAAGGGTGATTCCCTAAGACTTTCATGCCGAACAAACGGAATCTGAATTCATTCAGAACAGAAGGGTTTTAGCTAAGAATAAATGCATGATTTCATTAGAAAGCAGGAAATAGGGGTAACTCCCTGAGACTTTCTTGCCAATCAAATGGAATCTGAATTGATTCAGGAACAAAGGCTTATATCCTTTAAGGATCAAAGCAAACCTCTAGGTCATATAAAGGTCACATATTTCAAGTATGTGGACTTGACCAGAATATTGATAAGTCTTTCATAGACTGGATGTCAGTATTGGTGAGGTAGTATATACATTAGTGTTTATGAATGGTAACACTGAAACAGTTGGAAACAACATGGGTGTGTTATCTGAAGTCAGAAACTGACATGCCAAGATTCTCTTTATGAAAGAATCGGACTACATTCTAAAGGATTTGATTCGGTCAAATTCCGAAGAATATGTGACTGGCAATCCCATCTATCCTAATGGTTAAGATGATTTTGCATATCGGTATGCAACATTCAACGAAGTAGTGCTACCCTACCTCTCACGGAATGCTTCTCTAAACCCGAGGATGAATAGAAAATGGGATAGACTCTCTTTTGATAAGAGAAAGTCAGGTAATTACAAGTTAATCGAATCTTGGATTCGAGTATTAAATAGCAAGTTTAGTATGTCCTCAAGTATCTTTGGAGAACGAGGAATAATATGCTAGTATATTGGGAGAGTATCACCTGATTGTATGGACCGGCGATGTTTCGATCCTAAAGATCGTCTCGAGTTGACTACCTAACGGATTAGTATACTAAGTCACATGGCATTTAGATGTTGCATACTCACCGAGTCACCGACCGACCCTGCGGCGGCACACTCGAAGTGTATTTTGACATCTAAATGGTTTGATTCACTTGGCGGGTACATAATTGATGGATATATCTTTTGTTTTAGAGCAAGTGGGAGAATGTTGTGTATAAGGGGTATGCTCTAAACAATTAATCACTTGCCTTTCATGCAAGTGGGAGATTGTTAGGTGTAGTGCCCGAAAGACAATTTCTGTAATTGTTTTTGACAGGATTTATAATTCATCTAAATATTTGCATTTATGCTTATATTAATACACTGCTGAAAACCCTAAGTATATCGGTATGTAATCACATAACTCAGTGTATGGCATACACACGAGGATTGAGTTAGTGATGATATGCTTAAAATTAGTTAGTCCGCGGTGAATTTAATCAGAGTATGGGTCTCATGATTATATCAATAATGCGCCCAGAAGACTTAACGGTGTGACCGTCTTATCCGGACCGTCGGTATAGGGTACCTAGTGGGGCATTTATATATGATGTCTATCATATAGGACTGGACCGATTTGATTGAATTCTCGATATAATTCCATGATCGAGAAATCTTATCAAATCACAAGATGATCATATATGGATTAATCTCAATCTTGATGTGATCACAGCCTACTGCTTGATTCAAAGTAGGGTTTGATGTGTTAGTTAAGGATCACTTGGATACATGTGATCTGAACACTTCTCGTTGGCTCTATTCTGGAATGTGTGAGTAGTCTGTGACTTCACGGATATGGAATCCATTCCTTCCTGTGGGAAGTAGACAGCCAGTTCCCTTATTTGTTAATCCTAGAAACTGATCGATGGGCCCAGTTCATATTATATTAGTTATGAACTAATTGATCATTAGGGGGTTAATGGTAAATAAGGATAATTTGTTTTGAGGAGGTTTACGGAAATATCCCGAATCAAAACGAACAGTCTTTGGAGGATTTTATCCATATGTAATGATTATATCAATGGACGCTTATCGACTCAGTGATTAGAGTGTAAGTATATATCTATAATCGATAGAGTTCAGTTTCAGGTTTATGGTGGCGTAATCCCGGAATTATTAGATTGAATAAGAATTGTTCTGTTCGATGAATAATTTTATTTAATTTATTGTAGCTACTAGTTATAGGTCCATGGTCCCCGATGTGGCTCCTAACATGCATATGTTTCTTGACGTTGGGCCTCAATAATAATTAAGTAGTTGGACTATTTAATTGATGTGCGAATAATTATTTAGTGGGCTAAATAATTAAATACATGGAAAAGACATTTTTCGTGACTCGGCCAATAATTGAGTGTGGCGTGTGAAACCCTAATTTTAGGGGTGATTGGCGTGGTATACATGTTGTAATTAGAAAGAAATTAGTTTTCTTGGATAATTATATGTCATGTGATTAATTGTTTATTTGTTAAATAATTAATCGGGAGATATTAGATATTATATATTATATATATCTAAATTAGTTTTAGAATATATTAGATTTATCTTATATTTAATAAAGGATTATTATGATTGATTATTTAATTAATTATTAAATCCTTGGAGGACAAGGATTTCCCTCCTATATAAAGAGAGTTCTCCTAAGCCTTTTATTAACACATAATACATACATATACACACAAAATAAGCTTAGAATTTTCGGCCAAGCTTAGGGTTTTTCGAGTTGGGAAAATCTTCGGGATTTTCCGGGTAGCATATCAAGGAGGTCAAGCATCAAGGATCAACATCCACCGGTTGTTGCTTGGAGATACACATCGGAAGATCGTGGCATCTCAAATATTCGGATCTCGACTTCTCAATCTTGGAGTTCTTCCTTTTGATTGGTAAGTAGATCTCACCTTCTTGTAGGTAGATATTAAATTATATAGTTTAATTTATATTGATCGTGATCCTCTTGTTTATTCCGCTGCGTAATCGGGCGGATCTAGATCCGTCTGGCAATATTACATCCAACAATCATAGTACAGTGGGACTGGACCGTTAATGGAGGGAACCACACCAAGTTCAGTAATGAACTTCTTCATCCAAACCGCTTCCTTTGCCGCCTCCATGGCTGCTATATACTCGGCTTCCATTGTAGAGTCTACAATAGTCTTTTGCTTGGAACTCTTCCAGCTCACTGCCCTGCCATTAAGCGTGAAAACAAATCCTGATTGTGACATAAAGTCATCCTTGTCAGTTTGAAAGCTGTCATCTGTGTAACCTCGTAAAACCAAATCAGAGTTCTTGAAAACCAGGAACATATCCTTAATATGCTTCATGTACTTAAGAATATTCTTGACAGCAACCTAGTGACCATCACATGGGTTTGAATGATACTTACTAGTCATACTCAGAGGGTACGAGACATCTGGTCTAGTTCATAACATGGCATACATGATAGACCCGATTGCCGAAGCAGAGGGGATCCTACTTATATGCGCCCTTTCCTACTCTGACTCATTCCTTTCGACAGGTAGACCCCATGTGACATGGGCAACAATCCTTTCTTGGATTGCTCCATGCTGAATCTCTTCAGCATCTTGTCTATATAGGTGGTTTGTGATAGACCAAGCAACTTCTTAGATCCATCTCTATAGATCTTGATTACAAAAATATAGGCTGCTTCTCCCAGGTCCTGTTGGAAGTAGCGCCCGAAATACAATTTATGTAATTGTTTTTAGAATTAATAAATGACAGATTTATTCTCATCTTATTACTTGCTTCGTGCTTGTAAGTAATACACTACTGAAAACCCTAAGTCGTATCATATGTAGCCATATAACTTAGTGTGTGTAGCACGCGAGGATTAAGTTTATGGTGATACACTTGAAATGTTAGTCCGTGGTGAACTTAATCAAAGTATGTGGTCTATTGATTAAACCACCATTAATGCGCCCAGAACACTTTATGGTGTGACCGTCCTATCCGGACCGTCGACATTGGTTGTCTAAGTAGGGCATTTATATATGATGAGAGTCATATAGGATTGGACCGATTTAATCTGCGTTTCTCATATAATTCCGTGATTGAGAAATCTTATTAAATCACAAGATGATCATATATGGATTAACCTTAGTCCTGAAGTGATTACAGATTCCTACTTGTTTCAGGATAGGGCTTGATGTGTTCGTTAAGGATCGCTAAGAGGCGCGGTCTGAATCACTTTCACGTTGGCACTATTTTGGAATGAGTGAGAAGTATGTGTCTCACAGATATGGAATCCATTCCTTCCTACGGGAAGCAGAAAGACAATCCCCTTATTTGTTAATCCTAGAAACTGATCGATCCTGGGAGTTCGTATTGGTTATGAACTAATTGATCACTAGTGGGTTAATGGTAAATAAGGATAAGATGTAGTGAAGAAGGTTTACGGAAATAATCCTACTTCAGTACGGATAGTCTATGGAGGGCTAGTCTGTATGTAATGATTATATCAATGAACACTTATCGACTCGACGTTTTGAGAATAAGTTATATCTATAATCGATAGAGATTAGTTCGGATTTATGGTGGCGTAATTCTGGAATTAATGAATTAATTAGAAATATTCTGTTCGATGAATATTTTTACTGGTTATAGGTCCATGGTCCCCGGGTTGGCTCCTAACATGCGAGTGTTTTCTCGTTTTATGGAACCTCGAGAATAAATTACATAGTTTGGTCTATTTAATGAATATGCAACATTATTTATTTGTTAAATAATGTGTAAAATAGAAAAGACATTTTCTATTAAAATTGGCTTTAAAGTGGCGCCCCAATGTGGATAATTAGGAGAAGAAATTTTTCTAGATTATGTCACATGGTAATTAATTAATTATCTATTTATTGGATAATTAATGGAAAAGAGATAAAGAGATTGATTTTTGGGAATTATCTCTTATCTTTTGACAAATATCTTTTCCTTATGAGAATAGGTAATTGTGGTGTGAAAATGATAACTCTCTCCTTATTAGTTATTTTCCTATATAAAGAGAGTTCCTCCCAACACAATAATAATCACATAATGGCGCCAACATCAAATTAAAAGGAAGAAAAATAGTTTCTTGCCTTAGTCATTTAGAGAAGAAAAACCTAGGGTGTTTCTTGTGCATATTCGAGGAGGTTATATGGTGAGGATCGACGTCCACCAGTCATCGCTAGGAGATACAATCTGGAAGATTGTGGCTTCACCCTTTTGTCGAATTTCTCATCTCTTTCCGTTGAGGTAAATCTACTAACCTTCTTGTAGATTGTTAATTAACTATGTGAATTAAAATTGTGGTAAAATCGCATGCGAATTTAATTCGTAGCTTCCGTTGTGCATGATCGAGTGTCTCGATCAGTGCTGCGAATCAGATCTGACGATCCAATTGTGCATCGGATCCGGATTCGGGTTTCTGTATATCCAACATGTCATTTATAGAGAAGTTCCCGGATAACTAAACTTTAACCGACTATAACATAGGAATATCATTTCCTATAAGCATTTGTTAGTAATACCATCCGCAACGGAAGCGATTTAAGGATCTAGATCTATAAATTACACGTAATAAAATAACTAGATCTACTCTACAAGGGGGTTGTAGAACATAACTCTTGGATCTCAAAATCCAAGTAGAAGAACCACAATAGAAAGAATAAAAGATTGTGTGAAGAGCACCACGATCTTCCGTAGGTGTGATCCAAGCAACTCCCGGTGGAAGGAAATCCTCGACTCGAATCCTTCCGATATGCTACCCGGAAAAACCTCCAAGATTTTCCCTTTCTCTCCCCTTGGCCGAAAATTTTCCTTCTCCTCTCTAAGAGGTAGAAGTCGAAATTAACTAGTGTATTGTAGGCTTGGGAGAACTCTCTTTATATAGGAGAGTAATCCTTGTCCTCCAAAGATTTTATTTTGCAAATAAAAAAATCCAATAAATAAAAGATAATCCCATAATATTCTAGAACAAATCTAGAATAATATTTATCTTTATTTCTTACCATAAATATTTATCCAATAAATATTTTGTGCACATGTCTTATTAATTAACAAGAAAACAATTTCTTGTTTCCTAAAACACATGCCTTGGCCGAAATTATCATTATTGACCTAGTCAATATTAATTTCGGCCACAACACTAATTTTTGCCAAGATTATGAAAAATGCATTTTTCACATATTTAATTATTTAGCCCAACTAATTTAATAGTTCACTAAACAATTAATTCACATATCGTTTTAATTAAATTCTAATAAGAACTAAATTAATATTATTAGGATTCGACGTCCGAGAATAGCTATGCTATATTGGAGGCAAGTCGGGGACCATGGACTAATAATCAGCGGCTCCGATAAATCAAATAAATGATTATCTTATGAACAGAATAATTATATTCGATAAATCAATCACAGGAATATGCCACCATAATCCCGTGACTGCACTCCTCCGATTATGAGATTATATTTATCTCCTCACGAGAATGATAATAAGCGTCCATTGATATAATAATTACATATGGATTAATCCTCCATAGACTGTTCATTCTAAATCGGGAAGTTACCGTTAACCCTTTTCAGAACCTCTTATCCTTATTTACCATTAACCCCTAGTGATCAATTAATTCATACAACTCACTGGTAGCTAATCAGTGTAATATGAACTCCATGGATCGATCAGTTTCTAGGATTAACAAATAAGGGAACTGTCTATCTACTTCCAGAAATGGAAGGAATGGATTCCGTATCTGTGATAACACAGACTACTCACTCAATCCAGTACAATGCCAAGATGGGGTAATTCAGATCACAGACTCAGTGTAATCCTTAACCGTCAAGTCAAACCTCATACTGATTCAAGCAGTTGACTGTGATCACCTCAGGATTAAGATATATCCATAAATATGATCATCGATTGATTCGATAAGACTTCTCGATTACGGAATTATATCGTGAACTCTAATCAAATCGGTCCAGCCCTATATGATATATCTATCATATATAAATGCCCCACTAGGTTCTCTTAACCGAAAGTCCGGATAAGACAATCACACCTATTGTGTTCTGGGCGCATTTATAGCACGTTAAAGGAGAGACCCGATACTCTTGATTAACTTCACTACGGACTAATTTGTATGTTAATTACATCTTCACTAACTCAATCCTCCCGTGTATATCCCATACACTGAGTTAAGTGATTACATAAACGATATACTTTAGGGTTTTCTGTAGTGTAAATACTATTGTCATATCGGTGAATATGAGAATAATAAATATGAATAATAATATCATTTCATTTATTAAATAAAACAATTACAAAATTGTCTTACGGGCATTACACCTAACAATCTCCCACTTGCACGAAAGCATGTGATTAATTGTTTTAGAGCACACCCTTCTATTTAAACTACAACAAACTACATCTCCCACTTGCTCTAAAGCAATGGTGACCCATCCCGTATTTTAGTACCCATTAAGCATATCATAACCATTGTAGATGACAAAGTACACTCCGAGTGTGCCGTCGTAGGATAGGTCAGTGACTCGGGGAGTACCTACATCTAAATATCATGGGTCGTAATGATTAGTCAGGTTGTCGGCTCGAGACGAACCGTAGAATCGAAACGTTACCGGTCCATCTAATCATGTGGTACCTTCACAATATGCTTTTGACCTCTAGTGATTTTGAAAATCCTTATAAGCTACCCCTTCATCGTTTGCACAATGATGTGGTATTGGCTTCCAAATCTAGAATCACTCCCAGATATGAAAAGGAAATCCTTAAGCTATATCGCCTCTCTAGCTACTACAAAAGCCGCTAATCACCCAACTAGTTAAAGTCGAGTTGGCATTGCTGGATTCCTCCAGGCAATAGCTTCAACACAAGAGTAAACACTGAGCCCGAGATCGACTTAACGATCATCCTCAATCTGACTTAAAATCAAAATTAGTGTATCACACATATCCAAGTTCACACATGAATATGTCCGCATATTATTCCTCGTTCTCTTCAAAATACTAAAGGACATACTAAAATTGCTTTGTTAACCGCCGAATCTAAGATTCGATCAAAGTTGACGTTCAATAACCTGACCATCTCTTACTAGAAAGAGAATCTATCCTATTTCTCTTGATCCTAAGATTTAGAGAGTCATTCCTAAGGCATAGGGTAGAACTTCCTCGTTGAATGTTGCATACACAGATGCATCATCTTAACCAATAAGATGGATGGGAAACCAGTGACTGATTCTAATGAATTTGACCGAGTCAAACTCTTTAGGATGTTGTCCAAATCTCTGTTGTAGAGAATTGTGGTAGTGTCAGATTCTGACTTCAGATAACACACCCATGTTGATTCCAACTGGTGCAGTGTTATCCTTCACAAACACTAATGTATATATTCACTACTGTACTAAAATTGATATCCAGTCTACAAAAGACTTATCAATATTCTGGTCAAATCCACATATTGTAGAAATGTTTGACTTCCAATGACGGAGAGGTTTGCTTTTTATCCACAAAGGACATAAGCCTTGACAGTCATCCTGTCATAAGTTCATAAGGTAATACCCTTTTGTTCCGAATGAATCTAGACTCCGTTTGTTCGGCAAGAAAAGTCTTAGGGAATCACCCCTATTTTCTGTTTTTGAATGAAATCATGCAATACTAAGTGGTAAGAGAGTCCAAGGTCTGATTAACTCTCTACTTCTTAAGGGAATTACCCCTAGACCACTCAAGCTTTGCTCTGAAAGATAAACTTTCCTATTCATTATACTCTTTTCCGTGTAGATCCAATTACTCCCACTGGGCCTGAGACGCTCAGGTGGTTCTACAAGAGTATGAACAGAGCTGGAGTACCGAACTCCATTCACAGGGTTATGGCTATTAAACCAACCTCTATTATCAGAATCCTATACTGCTCACAAAAGAGCCATAGGTCAATCGATCCTCAGACTACAAAGTCCGCAGAACCTGTAATGGGTAATGGACAAACCTGTTAGGAAATCTACGCGGGAACGCAGCGGAATTCAAAAATTTATTTCCTATCGACCCAAGATCGACTTCGTTTAAGCAATAAACAAACAAGTAGTAGACGGTGGTTACCTTGGTTGATCTATAAGATCGACGCTTTGACCGTCTAAAGAGAGTAGTTCAGCATGGAGCCGCCCAAGTGTTCGGCCTCTACCGCTAGTCCACACGAACAGCCCGCCGGAATCCCATCATGGATTGCTATTGGAAAACTCCGGTTGCTAGACCGGCCTTTTTCCCCTCTCTCCAACTCTCTACAGGATGCTTTCTATTTCACACAAGAACTATTAGCTCTTGGAATTATGATGTACAAAAAGAGCTTGACACCCACTTCCTTTTTATAGGGAGAGTGGCGCCCCAAAGAAGAGTAGAAAGGAAGAAAACCTTTCTCCAATAAAATAAGGAAAATATAATTGATTGATTTATCTCATTTATTATAATATCTCATATCAAATAAATCTAGGATATTGTCAATATCTCATATTGAATATTTCCAAGATATTGTCAATATCTTATATTGACAATATTTATCTTTATTATATTACCATAAATCAATTTACACATGTGTATTATATATCACATATATATATATTACACAAAATAAATCTATATATGTATATACATTTGGTGCGCACATGCACATCATATGTGCAAGTCACGTATGAGTGCATATATATATAAATATTAATATCTAATATTAATATATGGTAATATCATTAATTAAATTGCACAATCCAAGTGTATCTTATACACTTCAATGTTGCGCCACCTTTAGCCAACAAATTGGCTTCCGGAATATTCTTTAATTAATATAATATTATTAATATCTTGTATTTAATTTATTCATAATAAATAAATACCACCATATTAATTTACCACTATAACCTTTATAGTCTCGAGATAAACTTTCCTTATTTGGTTATCTACTATAACCACATTTTAATCCGACTAGATGTTCATATGTGTGTGACCCGATAGGCTTCCGAATATGTTGGCCGTAGACACAAAGTGCAAATTACGAAAATGCCCTTCATGCCTAACGATCACGGGATAGCGTCTAGCAACACACCGTGACCCCCAATCATCGGAAGAGTCAAATTCAATGACTACTACCTTTCATGTGAAACAGTTACCGTGTAACTTACAATCCTATCGCTGTAATAATATCCATACGGTCGTTAGTCGAGTGTCAAACATTAACGACCGTATCTTATAATATGGATATCATGCTCTCTCGAAGTAACTCGTTTACTTCCACTTTGCAAAGATTCACGAGAGTAAGACATTCCTTATAAGAAGGCCATTTCGGATATTCGATCCCAATCATAGGATACGCGATTCCCGGACGACCAATCATGTATACTCCGCATGCTTCAGTATCATACCCAATCACTACCGCATGATCGCCCGTGGCTAGGGGAAACCTCAATAGTGTCAAAGCATGACAATCCACACCGTGATGCCATGAAGACTCCGGTCCTAAGGATAATTACACAACCGCCACATAGTTTGACACTTATCTGTGTAAGTGGGTCAGTCTAACGTACGCATTCTCTAATACACGTCCACGTACAGTCCAAGTGTCTCTACACTTCGATAGACGAGATCTATCCCTGCCCTTAAAGACAGAAGACATCTAATACGTGCTAGTCTGTTTGTACTATCAATGCCCTGTTTAATAGTACATCAGCCTAGAGATCTCATCAACCATAATCGCCTATCATGGTTTCTCTATCACAGTTTAATACTAAGGACGTTATCATATAACAATTCATAATTGGTTCTTTAAAAGAACATATTTATGACAACATAAAAGCCATTTAATATATGTATAAACATAAAGAAATAGTAGAAATGATCCGACCCGGTCGGATCCGGTCCAACCCGATTGGGTTTAGGACACTATTCCAACAATCTCCCACTTGGCCTAAGACCAATCACTCGCACACACAAGACCAAGTTGAAACACAAGAATCTCACGCAATACTCGCAACCTGCCCTAGCCATAAACGGATCGCTATCCGTGGGGACTCAGACTATCTTCATATCACGTTCCAAATGACCAAGTCAAAGGAACCGCCTCAACACACACGAATCTCTGACGAGACCCTGGTCCTTGCTTCAAGCAATGAATCCACTTACTATATCAACTATATAGAAAAGGTGGAAGAACCGTACAAGGTTCAGGAATGAACCTCATAGACTCATGTACTGCTCCCGCTGCGCCTCTAAGGCTCTACTGTGTTTTGGCCTAGTTGTAGAATTTACAGTGACCCATCGCTAAGAACATTTCCAGCTCACTGTATCACTTGATCAAAGTGACTGCAAACCCAGACTGTAGCTCCCACTCGCCTTCATAAGGCTCAGGATATACGTCTGTATATCTACGTTTATTTATTTCCAAGTTTCAATAAACTAGGAAATCTTCCTTAACTTGTTTAAGGATATTCTCGACATTCACCAGATTTACTTTCATAATTGCTCATGACTGTTCATGAACTATGAACATCTGGCATTACCTTTATGATGGTTCCTATCGCAGTAGCAAAGGAAACCTTCATAAGCATCATCTTTCACCTTATCTTTAGGACTAACGTCCTAACATAGATAGATCTGGGTGGTTTGCGATCTATGCTAAACTTCTTTTAGCATCACATCTATATAGGTAAACTATAATCTAACAGCAGTTAAATCTATCGCTATAGATTCTCATTTCTAAAATAAGAACTGCTAATCCAAGTGCTTTCGTAAAGACCTTGAACTACCAAATATTAATTGACTGTGACATGGGGTGATAATTCTCGAGAGAGATATCTAATACCTTGCCCAAAAATCGTAACACCTCCCACTATCCAACTTGCATATTGGGCATATCCTTCTTTTGACTTAATCAAACTCCTTTGATTATCAAACAAAGAAATCGTCTAGAGAAACTTGTTTGAGTCCATAAATGGATCTCGTGGGCTTACATATCATGTTATCATCTATGAACATCGAGCTATCTACCCAACGTCTTCAACACTATCATATAGCCATGATACGAAGTTATAACAAGCATCATCTGAATAGAACCGGGCACAGCTGGCAGCATAAAGATAATTACAAGGTTTACACCTCATACCCTTCAGCCGTCACTATAGCCTTATGGTAATCATATTAGTATCCATGTCAGCCTTCCAGGGACACTCCCCTTAGGTAAGACAGACTAGGTTCACAACCTGGTTGTCACTGATGGAATCTAATTCAGATATTATGGCTCCTAGCCATATCTCTCAACCTTGCCTTTCAAACATTCTTTCACAAGTCGTGAGATATTCATTCTTCAAGATGAACATACCGGCAGCCTTTTCAGGCTTAAGGTTATCCACAGACTTACAGAACTTTTGTGTGCACTGAGCAGTGTTATACACCTCATCGCTATGCGGCGTCTGCTCATGTTCCATTGGTTGAATATATCTTTGTGGTTCTCAAACTCTTTTGAGATCTGATTCACTCCCACTGTTTCTTTCGGAAGAAACACTTCCTCAAGAAGACAGCATGTTTGGAGACAAACATTTTTGCTCCGCGGACAAGTAAATAATATCTAGCATGCTAGCTAAGACATTCCACAAAGTTGCATAAGTCGTACTAGGCTCCAAGCCTTTCTGACTTTGCCTATGACAACTTCAAATCATCGGTTAAGACAGATTTGACATTATCCTCTTCCACATCTAATATGGAATTTATTCAACCTTTATTCTTTGGAACTAGGTTAAGTATAAGGGCACTATCCCGAAACGGGTAAGGGATATTTCGCATGGCTTGCGTCACACCTTTATCATATAAAGTGTTATTTCCATTTTGGGAACACAATCTAATTGCGTATCTCAAAGATGGTATCCTTCAAGGGAAGAATCGTATTCCTTTTCAGACGACTTCTGAAACACCCTTCAGGTATTAATTACTTCAATCCAATTGAAGATTAATTCCTAAGTAGCTCATCAATCTCATATTCGTACTAGCTCGAACTTTTCGGGCTTCCGAATTTTTCACTTTACTAAGTACACTTGACTATTTCTAAAAATAGTCATAGAGATTAACAAACAATTATTTGTGGCATTAATTGTCATAAGCCAACAAACATCGGTATGTTTAGGCTTTAGACAATTTTTCTAGAATTTATAACCTTTTCATAAAAGGGTATTTTAGTCCTCTTTGGATAAGATGCGTTTAACCCACATGATTCATAATCATATGGTTTAACATCATCAAAATGACGTTTAATTACACGCTTCTCTTCCAGAGAATCGACATCTAGAACAACTACAAATATCAAGGATAATAGCCATACAAATATTTAGTTGAGATCTCATCACATATATCAACTATATAGTGACTTCAATCTAGTATGTTAGATTCAGTGACCTTCCAACTTTATTGGAATAACATTTATTCTTTACAATTGAATATGTCTCTCAAATCCTGACGGATAACTGAAAGTACGTTCTTCATAAGAACCGGAACATAATAACATTTATTTAGTTCCCTTATCAGTTTACTAGATCCAGAATATGGTAAGTATTACAACATTTGCTTCACCTTCCATATCTGTATTTAATCTTTCTAATTCAATCACACTCGTAAGATATCATATATCTAAGAGTTGACTTGAACTTAGATAGATTTATCTCAACAGACTTGCCTATAATAGAAACTTCAATAAGTTCTCTATTTAAGCACATGCCCTAACTTTCCCTTTCAACCCTTTTAAGCACTTGAAAAATGTTTCTTAGTGTAGTCTTCATAAGACTTAAGAAAGATCACAAGAGCTATGTCTTTGATTTCCTTTCATAAAGAAAATCTAATGTTTATTAAATAGTTTATTTAACCTTTCGAATCGTATTCAAAACATTGACTATTTAATTAACCTTTAAGCAATGATAGAATTAAGTCGATACTTAAATCTTACAATTTTGAAAACAACCTTTTTCAAAATTAAACGTGGTCATTCTTATTCAACGATTGAATTAATTGTCATCGTATGACTGAATGATCATCTTGGATCGTATCCAATTTATGACTAATTTATTGAAACTTATTTCAAATGATTTAATCATATCATGAGCTTCCGCTTTCATTAATAATTAAAGTCTTGGAGAACTCCATCAAATATGTAGTCTCCTTGTCTCTAACTACTATAACGGGATTGCTCATGTCATTGCTTATTTAAAAGGATTAAAATTACTTAACCATATTTGAGAACGTTTCTCAAAAGGTAACAGTCATAATTTGGTTTTACTAATCGAGAATAAAACATAAATATAAAGTTTGCTAAAACTACAACATAAAAATGAAAATAAATGAGTGTTGTTGTTTATACACACAAAATCAAAAATGGTCTTTTGGTTTATGATTTTGCTCCCACTAGTCAACTACTTCCAATTGACTTTCAAGAATTATTAATTTCTTTAGTGGACAAGATCCCACTAAACTACCCCGACCCCCGCTTTGGCTGGTGGGCCGAAAATAGCATAATAGGTAGACAACATCCCTTTGTCAATCGTATCTTATACGACTCTTGTTGTTTGACTAGTCAACTCTTTGACAATTTTCATCTTATGAAGTAGTCAAACCCTTGCCTCTAAAATCCAAACGACCCCGCTTTGGTTGGTGGCCGAGAGAATTCTTAGTCAAGTCATAACCCCAATATTCGTGAGATCTCATACGATCATATCTCGATAATGACGATATACCCGAGGTAGGTCAACCCCCCTGCTTTGGCTGATGAGTTGGATCCCAACAAGGGCTCTTCACCGTCATTATAATATGGGGAGGCAATTTCAACTTGATTCTTTTGAGGTGGAAGTATTTATGTAAATTAATTCACTTAATTAATTTTTAATCATGGTCTCATCATAAATATGTCTATCTCTGTAAACATACATCCTACACATTTATCTAGATCGTGTCTAGTCATGCATCTATCGTATCATATAAAATAAATACAAGCACAAAATAAATAAATGTGTAAAGTAACCGGTATGATCATGGACTTTTCCTAGGTGCGGTTTCGAATACAAACTGACGAAACCGCGGGTCACAATCTAAGGGTAGCCGCAACCGCCAATAGGATCTTTAATGCTCCATTCTCCAATGGGATCTTTATTTTCGTCTTTCTTTGGTCTCCATCTTCTGCTCCATTCTTGTTACATTTAATTCTATCTAATAAAATAAATACACCCGCCGCACACGGGGGGGAGCTAACGGGAATGGGATGAATGCAGAAAATAAACTAGGTCACGTTCTTCATAACGGCCTAGGACAATTTTTAAAACCAACAGAAAAATTAAATCATTCACATCTATCCTATCGGTCGAGTCCATGATCAATCGGGTCCATATAATCATATTATATCTACTATATCTAATCCATACAATAAAATCTTATGAAAAAGATAAAATTAAAATTTAACTACTTGCGTCTTAATTAATCAATTAACATTTAATCTATTAAATAATTTTATCCAATCAATTAACTAATTAACATTTAATTAATTAAATAATTTTAATCGAAATAAAATTAACGATTAATTTTAAACCGATTTTAATTTTAATTTTAATTAATTAGAACTATTCCAAAAATAAATCAAAATTAAAATTATTTCTCTTTTGTGTCTTTCCTTTTGATTCGCAATCAAAAGGGATGCCTTTGGTTTCCTAAACCAAATTTGGCTTAGGCCTGGCCACTTTCCAAAATCAAAATTTTGGAAGTGGCCTAGGCCTAGGCCTTTTTCCAAATCAAATATTTGGAAAGGGCCTAGGCCTATTCCAAACAAAGTTTGGAAAGGCCATTATTATTTTAATGCCATGTGGCATCCCAATGGCCCAAACTATTTGAACCATTGGTTAGCCACATGACACAACTAAACAAAAGATAATTACCAATCACAACTATGAACCATATTGAATCACAAAATACACAAAACAAAAATTTGGAGATCCGCCAGAATTGACCGGTCAACCGACTGCCGGCAGCAGGTTGCCCTGCTGCCGCCGCCGCCGCCCAGCCGCCGCCGGTGGTGGTGCCGCCGCCAGTCGGCCGAGCACCACCCGATCTCCTCTTTTTTTTTTCTTTTTTTTTTTCATGTATCAATTTTGCAAATCAAAAATCTTTCATCTTTTAATTACGTGATTTAAACGATAAAATTAACTACGCATAATAACATGCTTATTGCTTAAGCTCGAAGCTCGCTCTGATACCATTGTTAGGAAATCTACGCGGGAACGCAGCGGAATTCAAAAATTTATTTCCTATCGACCCAAGATCGACTTCGTTTAAGCAATAAACAAACAAGTAGTAGACGGTGGTTACCTTGGTTGATCTATAAGATCGACGCTTTGACCGTCTAAAGAGAGTAGTTCAGCATGGAGCCGCCCAAGTGTTCGGCCTCTACCGCTAGTCCACACGAACAGCCCGCCGGAATCCCATCATGGATTGCTATTGGAAAACTCCGGTTGCTAGACCGGCCTTTTTCCCCTCTCTCCAACTCTCTACAGGATGCTCTCTATTTCACACAAGAACTATTAGCTCTTGGAATTATGATGTACAAAAGAGCTTGACACCCACTTCCTTTTTATAGGGAGAGTGGCGCCCCAAAGAAGAGTAGAAAGGAAGAAAACCTTTCTCCAATAAAATAAGGAAAATATAATTGATTGATTTATCTCATTTATTATAATATCTCATATCAAATAAATCTAGGATATTGTCAATATCTCATATTGAATATTTCCAAGATATTGTCAATATCTAATATTGACTATCTTTATTTTATTACCATAAATCAATTTACACATGTGTATGTATATATCACATATATATATATATTACACAAAATAAATCTATATATGTATATACATTTGGTGCGCACATGCACATCATATGTGCAAGTCACGTATGAGTGCATATATATATAAATATTAATATCTAATATTAATATATGGTAATACCATTAATTAAATTGCACAATCCAAGTGTATCTTATACACACACAAATTGCCCCACCTTAGACCAACAAATTGGCTTCCGGAATATTCTTTAATTAATATAATATTATTAATATCTTGTATTTAATTTATTCATAATAAATAAATACCACCATATTAATTTACCACTATAACCCTTATAGTCTCGAGATAAACTTTCCTTATTTGGTTATCTACTATAACCACATTTTAATCCGACTAGATGTTCATATGTGTGTGACCCGATAGGCTTCCGAATATGTTGGCCGTAGACACAAAGTGCAAATTACGAAAATGCCCTTCATGCCTAACGATCACGGGATAGCGTCTAGCAACACACCGTGACCCCCAATCATCGGAAGAGTCAAATGCAATGACTACTACCTTTCATGTGAAACAGCATCGTGTAACTTACAATCCTATCATATAATATCCATACGGTCGTTAGTCGAGTGTCAAAACATCAACGACCGTATCTTATAATCTGGATATCATGCTCTCTCGAAGTAACTCGTTTACTCCCACTTTGCAAAGTTTCACGAGAGTAAGACATTCTTATAAGAAGGCCATTTCGGATTTTCGATCCCAATCATAGGATACGCGATTCCCGGACGACCAATCATGTATACTCCGCATGCTTCAGTATCATACCCAATCACTACCGCATGATCGCCCCGTGGCTATGGGAAACCTCAATAGTGTCAAAGCATGACAATCCACACCGTGATGCCATGAAGACTCCGGTCTTAAGGATAATTACACAACCGCCACATAGTGTGACACTTATCTGTGTAAGTGGGTCAGTCTAACGTACGCATTCTCTAATACACGTCCACGTACAGTCCAAGTGTCTCTACACTTCGATAGACGAGATCTATCCCTGCCCTTAAAGACAGAAGACATCTAATACGTGCTAGTCTGTTTATACTATCAATGCCCTGTTTAATAGTACATCAGCCTAGAGACATTTAAGTATCAAACTAATTAAAGTGATTAGAGATCTCATCAACCATAATCGCCTATCATGGTTTCTCTATCACAGTTTAATACTAAGGACGTTATCATATAACAATTCATAATTGGTTCTTTAAAAGAACATATATATGACAACAGAAAAGCCATTTAATCTATGTACAAACATAAAGAAATAGTAGAAATGATCCGACCCGGTCGGATCCGGTCCAACCCGATTGGGTTTAGGACACTATTCCAACAAAACCATACTCCCAATACTTACTGGGTGGATCGATATTCTGATCTAGTTTAGTAGTATTTTGTGTTATCACCAACAACCGATGTTGGATGTGGTTTGATTTTAATCAGTTAGTAACTACCTTGAGTAATCGTACTTCAAGGTTCAAGGTTTTTCTGTTCATGGACTCTATCAGAAAGGATGCAACAGTATAACTGTCCCTTCCCGATTTCAAGAGTCCAACCTTTATAAACAATAGGTTAAAAGATATATCATGAATGGTCATTGACCGAACGTATGCGTGAAATTCCCAGTCTTACCTTCAAGCACCGTGTGTTAAATGCTTATATTTATGGAAGTGGGGTGAACCGAATGCACACCTTATCCATAAATTCCAAAGCATATTCAGTCTTACATTTCAATGTAAACCGTTATTTCGCTTCCAATATCTATTGTTTTAAGCAGTGTATTGTAGCACATCTAAAACTATGTAAGGCAATTTAACGGTTTCTCACTTAGTGAGAACATGTCACAATTAAGGCAGGCTGAGCATCAGTCTCGAGGACTATTGATGGCCTATTCCGAGTATAGAATACTCTATCTCTGTTGAAAACAGAGAAACCACAAAATATTTTGGATAAACTTACCGGAGTGTTTGAATAGTTATCAGACAAGAAGTCACTACTCGGAAGCTCCTCCTAGCTTGTATCATTCATCAGACCCCGAAGGTCGTCATGAACAAGCTATGTTACTTCTTTATAACCATTATCCTTTCACGATTGAAAGGAAAACTTAGTCATTGAACCTTTGAGACAATATAACCAGACTGGGAGAAAGGAATCACCATGAGCCAGTCTTCAGGTCTTGTCTTTTAGGGACTATGCACTAACTATGGAATATGAAGAAGCGTTTATCTAAATATATAAACCAATTGCTTTTAATAGTTCTTAAGATGTGTTTTATATACATATTTCAGCAATTGTAAGTGGTTTTGACTTTATCAATCAAAATTCCGAGTCTTGGATTCGTACTACAAAAGGTATATTCACTTTCTATTCGACAAACAAATTATCGAATAGAAGGTAAATCCTTTCGTTCCAATGAATCTTAAACAAAAAATAATTTTTCCGTGATATCCAAGGATTGAATCCGAGATTCATTTCCTTATATCACTCCCACTATTCTAGCTAAAATTAACTGCCCGTTGTTTACTCTTTTAATCGTTAAATGCACCGCTACCTTGTTCTTCCAAAGAACTTAGCTCGAGAAAATCGCCAAGGATTCATAGGTTGGTGATTCAAAATCACAGTCCTTATCCTATGATTTTCAGTTAATTAATTTTCGGTTCAGCCTTAAAGTTTTCTCAGTTTAGATGACTAACACTTTTAGACATATTCTCCCATTCTTTCCGTGAATGGAAACAGTCTTGAACCAGCGGTTCGTTTGAGTAGACACTACTCTTGAACCGTGGGATGTCTATTTCGAGTGTTACTCATCGGGACTTCTCGGATTTTCTAATATACCAGAAAAACAACAAATCATAACATTAAAGCTCCCACTAGTTTATCGGTTCCAAATACCGTCTAACGAGCAATGCTTATTTTTTATGAATTTCCGATTTCGATTAGAAAATCTTTCGTACATAGTTCCAATTTTTCTAGAAAAACAACAAATCATATAAATCCCACTAGTTCATCGATTCCAAATATCGTCCAACTAGCGACATTTCATGACTTTCCGTTTTTCAATTAGAACGGTTACGTGAGTAGTCAGTTACGCTTTTCTAATGTTCTAGAAAAACAACAAATCATAAAGCTCCCACTAGTTCATCGATTCCAAATATCGTCTGATAGGTTCATATTTGACTACATATATGGTGCAATTTTAGGGCGTTTTCTACGAAAAGATCTCGCTTCGGTGGTTGTTTTTGGTGTATTTCAGGTTTAATATGATGGAGACATGATTTTGGATGTTTTGAGGCATTTTGGAGTCATTTGGAGCTATTTAGACAAAGTGGAAGTGAAGCGTTCAAGTTGGAATAGAAAACGGTGCTGAAAAGCTAAAAGCTGGAACGGTAGGATCCTACCATTAGACAGTGAGCTGGGCAGAAACGAATCGAGCTGGCGGCGAATTTACGGCTCATTGCAACATTATCAAACACTTTTTTTTTTACATATTTGACTTTATATATGGACCTACTTTATTATTTTATTAGTTTTTTTATTAGGATGATTGATATTATTTAATTATTAGAAAATTCCCTTTTAAAAAGAAAGAAGACGGCAACGCATTTTTTTTCCCTGGCTGGAACGCATACATTCAGATTTTTGGAGCCGCAATTTTGCATCAGCTCATGCGACTTTCTCTTTCTTGTCCTAGGGATTTATTTTCATCAACAACTGAATACTTTTTTGCAATAAGGTATTTTAATTATTTCTTATGTTTATTATTATGATGATGAGTAGCTAATTTCTTTCATTCTAGTTAGAGCATTATGAATCCCTAAATCTAGCAATTGTGAGATCAAATTGATATTTCTCCTCGTTTGATTTTTGGTATCATTTGATTCTCTGTTTCAATCGAATTAGAATTAGAAGATCAATCTAATTTCCACTGCAGGGTTTTTAGGTTAATTGTCTAGTTCATCGCCATAATTTACACCAAGACGGTTGTTTAGGTGAAATTAAAAGTGGTAAACGATAATTTTCTGCCGGATCGCCTCCTATAGGAATCACTATTGTGAGAATTAAGTGTTCTATGGTTAAAATTAGACCGGTTGGCTTAATACCTAGAAATTGGGTTTTTCTGCAAGTTAATGCTATCGGTTCACCAACTTCTAGCGGTCGTTAGGAGTGTGATTCCGATTAGGGAATAATTAGTGGCGGTTGTCCTAGTTATCGGTTGTAGGAAAAACTGGCTAATTCGCGGTTGCGGTTAGCTATAACCAATTTATCAAGCATCGAATGAGTCATTTCTGCATCAATGATCAATTGTGTTGATTTAGGGAGGAAACATTGGCTTTAGCTGGATTCGTCTCAACTTGATTTTTCCTTACTTATTTGCTCTATTTTGCTTTTAATTTTTCCGCCAGTATTTCATTCTGCATACTTTGTGAATTTATACTTAATTTTAAGGTCATCCTACACAACATGTTTTTATCACTATTCTGAAAAGAAATAATCAACTGTTCCTCATGGGATCGACTCCTTCTCGCCCTATACTAGTTGTAAGGTGAAGGGAAATATTTTGGTGGGTTAACGACACACCAAATTTTGGCGCCGTTGCCGGGGAATGGTGAATTTATTTCTTTTTGGAACTTACTGCACTGACTGTTTCAGTTTATGCCAAGGTCCTCAAGAATAGGTGAACTAATATTTGATCCAGAGATAGAAGAGACAGCAAAAAAGCTCACTAAGCAGACAAAAGAAGCTAAAAGGCAACTTCAGGCTTCAACATGTTCCCCAGATTTAGCTCGAGCTGATTATTTAGCAAGTTCATCGGAAGAAGAGGCATTTTCCGAAACAGAATCAGAAGAGATGGCGGAAAATCCAAGGCTAAATCAAAATCAAAATCAGAACAATGTTAATCAGAATAATGTTCAGGATCCTCCTGCACCAGGGCCTGAAAGAACACTGCGAGAAATGGCTGCCCCTGATGTAGACCAGAATCCGTTATGCATTGCTTTCCCAGAGAACAATCAACCTTTTGATCTGAAGTCTTCAGTGATCCATTCCTTGCCTAAGTTTCATGGAAAGATGGGTGAGGACCCTTATAAACATTTGAGAGATCATCAGTTGTCTTGCACCACTCAAAGAATGCAAGGTATGATAGAAGATGAAATGAAGCTACGAACCTTTGCATTGACACTAGAAGGCAGAGCTAGAGATTGGTTCTACTCGTTACCTTCGGGTTCAATCACCACATGGAATGCCATGAGATCAAAAATTTTAGAAAGATTTTTTCCGGCATCCCGAGCTGCCAACATAAGGAAAGATATTTGTGGGATTAGACAGGTACCGGGCGAGACACTTTTTGATTACTGGGAAAGATTTAAGCAATTATGTGCCAGTTGTCCTCAGCATCAGATTCCCGAACAACTATTGCTTCAGTATTTCTTTGAGGGATTATTGAACAATGAAAGAACCATTATCGATGCTGCAAGTGGGGGAGCATTTGTGAATCATACGGTTGAACAGGCTCGCGTTTTAATTGAGAATATGGCGTCCAACGCCCAACAATATGGCACTAAGCAGGATACGCCTAGGCCAGTGAATGAAGCTAGCTTGTCTACCATTGATCATAGGTTGGATACATTGACCTCTATAGTGGAAAAGATGGCGACTGGGCAAGTTCAACAAGTCCAGGCATGTGGAATCTGTAGCACGATTGGACACCCTACTGACATGTGTCCAACCCTAGAAGAGGAGGGAACTGAACAGGTTAATGTTGTAGGTGGTTATCAAGGGCAGTACCAACAAAGAAGGTATGATCCAAACCTGAACAACTATAGAACACAGGGTGCCCAACCACAGATTTTACAAAGGGCTCAAGCCCCAGCTCCTACCAATTTCTCAATGGAGGATATGATGAAAACTATGATGAGTACCCTCCAACAAACCATTCAGCAGGAAAATCAGAAGTTTCGTCAAGAAATTCAACAGGTTCAGAGTGAGTCGAGAGCGGGAGTAAGGAATCTCGAGATTCAAATGTCTCAGTTGGCAGCTGATGTGAACCAATTGAAGGACAATCAAGGGAAGCTTCCTTCCCAAGTGGTGAATCCAAGAGAGAATGTTAATGCAGTGGTTTTACGAAGTGGTAAAGAATTGTCTGAGCCTACCCGAGATAAAGTTGCTGAAAGGTGCAAGTGGAGGATAATTCCAAGGAAGCAAATTCTGATGAACCGACTAAGTCTAGGCCTAAGGAAAAAGAATCAAAGATTATTATCCCTCCACCTTTTCCAGGCAGGTTGGCCAAGGCGAAGAAAAAGAGGAAGAAAAGGCTATGTTGGATATTTTCAAGAAAGTGGAAATCAATCTTCCTTTGTTGGAGGCCATCAAACAAGTGCCTAGATATGCAAAATTTCTGAAAGAACTGTGCACCAAAAAGATGAAGTTAAGGCCCAATGCAAGAGTGATGGCGGATGAGAACGTGTCTGCGGTCATACAACGTAAAGTGCCACCGAAATGCAAAGACCCAGGTATGTACACAATTCCTTGCATCATAGGAGACAAGAGGGTTGATAAGGCCATGCTTGACCTAGGCGCATCTATTAACGTCATGCCTCTCTCAGTTTACAATGATTTGAATTTAAGACCATTAAAGGACACCCGAGTGGTAATCCAGTTGGCAGATAGGTCTAATTCATATCCAGAGGGTGTGGTGGAAGATGTTTTAGTGAAAGTTCATGACCTAATCTTCCCCGTGGACTTTTATATTATTGATATGGATGATGCATATTCACCACATCCATCACTTATATTGTTAGGTCGGCCATTTATGAAGACAGCTAAAACTAAAATCGATGTAGATAAGGGTACTTTGACATTTGAATTTGATGGAAAAATTGTCACTTTTAATATCTATGAGGCTCATTGATTTTTCCTACTTGAAAATGTGTGAACCAATGTGATAATGTGATGAGTATGAACACTAGTGTGTGATATGCATTGTTTGATTGTCCTTTGATTTGAGTTATGATATGCGAGATGGATGATAAAGTTGGACATGGGTCATGTTTGGACATTAATGGTGTGTTGCATTCACGTTAGTTGTAGGTCATGCATATCATTGCTAGGTCCCTTAGTGCACTCTCTTTTCTTTTTCTTTTTTTTCTTTCTTTGGGATGAGAGTACGATGCTTGAGGACAAGCATCCATTTAAGTGTGGGGGAACTTGATAGGTTCATATTTGACTACATATATGGTGCAATTTTAGGGCGTTTTCTACGAAAAGATCTCGCTTCGGTGGTTGTTTTTGGTGTATTTCAGGTTTAATATGATGGAGACATGATTTTGGATGTTTTGAGGCATTTTGGAGTCATTTGGAGCTATTTAGACAAAGTGGAAGTGAAGCGTTCGAGTCGGAATAGAAAACGGTGCTGAAAAGCTAAAAGCTGGAACGGTAGGATCCTACCATTAGACAGTGAGCTGGGCAGAAACGAATCGAGCTGGCGGCGAATTTATGGCTCATTGCAACATTATCAAACACTTTTTTTTTATTACATATTTGACTTTATAGATGGACCTACTTTATTATTTTATTAGTTTTTTTATTAGGATGATTGATATTATTTAATTATTAGAAAATTGCCTTTTAAAAAGAAAGAAGACGGCAACGCATTTTTTTTCCCTGGCTGGAACGCATACATTCAAATTTTTGGAGCCGCAATTTTGCATCAGCTCATGCGACTTTCTCTTTCTTGTCCTAGGGATTTATTTTCATCAACAACTGAATACTTTTTTGCAATAAGGTATTTTAATTATTTCTTATGTTTATTATTATGATGATGAGTAGCTAATTTCTTTCTTTCCAGTTAGAGCATTGTGAATCCCTAAATCTAGCAATTGTGAGATCAAATTGATATTTCTCATCGTTTGATTTTTGGTATCGTTTGATTCTCTGTTTCAATCGAATTAGAATTAGAAGATCAATCTAATTTCCACGGCAGGGTTTTTAGGTTAATTGTCTAGTTCATCGCCATAATTTACACCAAGACGGTTGTTTAGGTGAAATTAAAAGTGGTAAACGATAATTTTCTGCCGGATCGCCTCCTGTAGGAATCACTATTGTGAGAATTAAGTGTTCTATGGTTAAAATTAGACCGGTTGGCTTAATACCTAGAAATTGGGTTTTTCTGCTAGTTAATGCTATCGGTTCACCAACTTCTAGCGGTCGTTAGGAGTGTGATTCCGATTAGGGAATAATTAGTGGCGGTTGTCCTAGTTATCGGTTGTAGGAAAAACTGGATAATTCGCGGTTACGGTTAGCTATAACCAATTTATCAAGCATCAAATGAGTCATATCTGCATCAATTATCAATTGTGTTGATTTAGGGAGGAAACATTGGCTTTAGCTGGATTCGTCTCAACTTGATTTTTCCTTACTTATTTGCTCTATTCTGCTTTTAATTTTTCCGCCAGTATTTCATTCTGCATACTTTGTGAATTTATACTTAATTTTAAGGTCATCCTACACAACTTGTTTTTATCACTATTCTGAAAAAAAATAATCAACTCTTCCTCGTGGGATCGACTCCTTCTCGCCCTATACTAGTTGTAAGGTGAAGGGAAATAATTTTGGTGGGTTAACGACACACCATCGTCCAACTAGTAACACTTCATGATTTTCCAAATTTTCAATTAGAAAATTACTCGTGTAATCACTACACACTCAAAATTCACTAGAAGAATTTCAAAGTCCGAAATCACCTTTGATCAAACTAAGTTTGTCTTCCGTTTGACACGAATGACACTAGTGACATACCTATATGTCACTCTGGTTTTAAAAGGCTTAAGAAAAAATATCTCTTTCGAAAATTAATTGCATTATCGATTTACTAGTTCAACGTCCTAGTTACTTTCCACTTCTTAACGAAGTCAATACTAGTCAATTATTAATTTTTAAGCAATTTAGTAAGGGATATAATGCTGTAAATAAAATGACATATATTAATTCAAGTTTAACACTACTATATAAGTTTATTTTAGGAATTGTAAACTAAAATTAAGTCTACTCTACCATTCCAAGGTTTTAACCTCGCATCTCAGTGCCGCCGTAGGGTAGGTCAAAGAGATGACGGTTAAATCGAGACAATCTCATCAATGAATAACTTGCGAGAACCGAACATCCCACGAGAATCGAACATCCCTTTATTCATTGACTACCTTCCTTTTTTAGCCTAGATATTATCAAGAATATCCTTGATGAGTGTGACCTACTATATCGGATCTCTTAGGTACGCCCCGAGTGTGCCGTCGTAGGATAGGTCAGTGACCCGACGAGTACCCGGAAATCCTATCGTTTCGGAGACCAAGCCATGAATGTTGATAGGGGTGAACACCATCCGTAGGGGGACAAAATCAAAGCGCCGCGAGGCGTCACCCTTCTCTCACTTACTTGTATCTATAGTAGAGGCCGTGGGGTTGGCTGTCGCCTCCCCCGCTCCCGCTCAATATTTTGGAAGTGGTGGTGGGTTAACAAATCACGTCTTTTTGATGTTAATATAAAAGCACATCAAATCAAGGATTCCGAATGGTGTCGGTAATGTAGGCAAGCCTACCCGTCCTATTCGTTGGAACATATGTGACAGTCGGAAGAAGTCGGGTCAAGAGAGCCCCATTGAGATAAGAAGGAATCACCCCTCCGCTCGCCGGTGTAGCTTAGTCTTGCCGGACCCCCGTGCATACATCACACTAGGAGGGTTAAGTCGGTCTAGCCCAGCTCAGTTGACCACCCAACCTATAGGCGAACCGTTTTTATCCAAGATTTATTGTTCTTTTACCATCATTCAATCTCGTAGACACTACGAATCGAAAACGTGATCTCGTTTGGGCTTTTATGGTGGTTCACCGAGAACACACACCGAAAGGCTTAACGATTTCATAACCCGTCCTCGGATCTTTAATTAGTTACTAAATTAATTAATTACCACGTATTAATTAAATTTCAACTAATTACGCGAGTTTGTATACATGCCTATTTTAATTACCAAAACTAAAATTCTACATATATGCATGAAGTGGATTTATGATATGATGCATGTCATGGCAATTCCGATTTTATATTTATTTTATGATCAAACACATAAAAAATAAATTGCGGAAAATTTAAACACCGAGATTGATCGTTGGTACCCCCGACTAACCCATTTTCTAAGGAAAAGTAAAAAATTAATCTAAGTCTTCAAATCTCGATCTTCGATCTTGATCTTGAAAACTTCCGGATCTTCAAAGCTTCGATCTCGACACGAACTACGAACGACGAGGGAGGAGGCCGTAATATTCCAATATATTATAAAATATATCTATATTATCAAACTGTTTTAAAAAAAACTTGCTTTTTTTTTTAAAACAGGTCACGGAAAAAAAAAATACTGTTTTTTTATTTATTAATGCGGCAGCATCAGGTCAAATCTTAAAAAAAAAAATCAAATAGATTAGGCCAAATAGATTGCCGCATGGAAGAAAAAAAATTGCTGTGACCAAAATTTTTGCCGGAAAAATAAAACAATCGGCCTCCTCCCGTTTTTACCTTCTTGATAATCTTCAACATCATCTTCGTCGTTCTTCGTTGTTTTTCCGGAATTACAAAAAAAATAAAAAATAAAAAAAATTGCCGAAAAAAAAGAAATAAAAAAAAACAACAACTTTTACATCAATCCTATGCTCAAACGATCTAAATTGAAAGAGCTTAACAGTACCAACACCAATCCATCTCTTCAAACCACAACAATCGCAACATAAAAATATATATATTTCGGCCCCAAGAAAAAAAAATTGGGACCAAAATCTACATGTTTACCACTCATAGATCTAATATTTTATACGTATAAATACAGATCACCTGTCTCTGATACCACTGTTAGTAATACCATCCGCAACGGAAGCGATTTAAGGATCTAGATCTATAAATCACACGTAATAAAATAACTAGATCTACTCTATAAGGGGGTTGTAGAACATACATCTTGGATCTCAAAATCCAAGTAGAAAAACCGCAATAGAAAGAATAAAAGATTGTGTGAAGAGCACCACGATCTTCCGTACGTGTGATCCAAGCAACTCCCGGTGGAAGGAAATCCTCGACTCGAATCCTTCCGATATGCTACTCGGAAAAACCTCCAAGATTTTCCCTTTCTCTCCCCTTGGCCGAAAATTTTCCTTCTCCCCTCTAAGAGGTAGAAGTCGAAATTAACTAGTGTGTTGTAGGCTTGGGAGAACTCTCTTTATATAGAAGAGTAATCCTTGTCTTCCAAGGATTTTATTTTGCAAATAAATAAATCCAATAAATAAAAGATAATCCCATAATATTCTAGAACAAATCTAGAATAATATTTATCTTTATTTCTTACCATAAATATTTATCCAATAAATATTTTGTGCACATGTCTTATTAATTCACAAGAAAACAATTTCTTTTTTCCTAAAACACATGCCTTGGCCGAAATTATCATTATTGACATAGTCAATATTAATTTCGGCCACAACACTAATTTTTTCCAAGATTATGAAAAATGCCTTTTTCACATATTTAATTATTTAGCCCAACTAATTTAATAGTTCACTAAACAATTAATTCACATATCGTTTTAATTAAATTCTAATAAGAACTAAATTAATATTATTAGGATTCGACGTCCGAGAATAGCTATGCTATATTGGAGGCACGTCGGGGACCATGGACTAATAATCAGCGGCTCCGATAAATCAAATAATTAATTATCTTATGAACAGAATAATTATATTCGATAAATCAATCACAGGAATATGCCACCATAATCCCGTGACTGCACTCCTCCGATTATGAGATTATATTTATATCCTCACGAGAATGATAATAAACGTCCATTGATATAATCATTACATATGGATTAATCCTCCATAGACTGTTCATTCTAAATTGGGAAGTTACCGTTAACCCTTTTCAGAACCTCTTATCCTTATTTACCATTAACCCCCTAGTGATCAATTAATTCATACAACTCACTGGTAGCTAATCAGTGTAATATGAACTCCATGGATTGATCTGTTTCTAGGATTAAAAAATAAGGGAACTGTATATCTACTTCCAGAAATGGAAGAATGGATTCCGTATCTGTGATAACACAGACTACTCACTCAATCCAGTACAATGCCAAGATAGGGTAATTCAGATCACAGACTCAGTGTAATCCTTAACCGTCAAGTCAAACCTCATACTGATTCAAGCAGTTGACTGTGATCACCTCAGGATTAAGATATATCCATAAATATGATCATCGATTGATTCGATAAGACTTCTCGATTACGGAATTATATCGTGAACTCTAATCAAATCAGTCCAGCCCTATATGATATATCTATCATATATAAATGCCCCACTAGGTTCTCTTAACCGAAAGTCCGGATAAGACAATCACACCTATTGTGTTCTGGGCGCATTTATAGCACGTTAAAGGAGAGACCCGATACTCCCGATTAACTTCACTACGGGCTAATTTGTATTTTAAGTGCATCTTCACTAACTCAATCCTCCCGTGTATATCCCATACACTGAGTTAAGTGATTGTTTGCGGTTTTATGCAAAGCAGTGATAAAATATAATAAATAAAACCGATGTCAACCCCAAGTGTGAAGGTTCGCAGCTATAGTGATGAAACCGGGTCGTATCCGCAGGGACTTGTAAGAAAATAGTGTTTTTGCTTTCGATTTCTTTTGTAAGGTTGATGACTACGATCTTGGATTGAAAAACAATAAAACAAAGAGTTTGAAAATTGAAAATAAAAACTAGCACGTAACAAATCTTTCCGTAACAATTATAATTAAACAACTAGAAGCACCGTTGATCCACCACCCCACCGAAATTAACAAGAAAGACGCACATTCGTTTGCAAGCCTTGGATTATTATCTACTAAAAAGGCGTTTCCTCTCTCGATTTAACACCGTTAACTAGTCCACCTCTCGATGCAACTAACGAATTTACGGAACAAAGATATGGATATAAAATCCTAATCTAACAATATTCTCCCTCAACTTTCGTTTGTTAGAAGAAATATTATCATTCTCCTTCACGGCAATCTATGAATTTATCAACTATCGTATGTCTAAATTCAATCAGCATGCAACACAAGTATAGTCATACACATTGCACATAAACAATTCAAAACATGAAGGAAGAACAAGAAACTTACTAGAACGAATAAATGCAAAAATCCTTGTTTATTCCGGCGATGGTGGCTTCACATCGGTGGTTCTAGCCTCGGGCCTTTAGCCACTCATCTTCTTCAAAAACATCCTTATTTGCTGAATTGAAATTGAAATAAAAATAAAAGAAAAACTATCTATGAATCTAATTTATTGCTAATTGCTATACTAATTTTCTGATGTTTCTGGATGTCTGTTTCTGCTCGAATGGATGCTGCTTATATAGGAGTTTGTGGCCGACATAGTGAAGGATCTAGAAAACGCGTCGGATTAATTTCTGCAGCC
This sequence comes from Gentiana dahurica var. dahurica, assembly GCA_024500145.1. Taxonomy (NCBI): domain Eukaryota; kingdom Viridiplantae; phylum Streptophyta; class Magnoliopsida; order Gentianales; family Gentianaceae; genus Gentiana; species Gentiana dahurica. The sequence continues at coordinate 65,354,925 of CM044906.1, forward strand.
TCGGTAGACCGAACGTCCAGGCTCGGTCGACCGAATAGCATGGCTCGGTCGACCGAGCGTACCACTTGAGCGCGTTCACACTGTGCTTCGTATACCGTGTTCCCCACTCCACTCTTTCGCTCTGATCTGATTTATTCTTCAAATGCTGATCCGATTTTCTTCTTTATTTTGAAATCCTTGATTGAATGACATAAATCTTCTCAATAAATAATATCCCCTTGCATTTCTTTATTTTCTGCAAAATTATTGTTACACCAAGTCATCGAATAATAATAATAATAAAATGTGTAACAAAATCACATTTAATCCCAATATTTCCTCCTAATTAAATTATAAACCCTCAATGAACATTATATGAATTTATTGGTTAAAAACATGCTTTTCTCATTTATTTCCTTTAAAAACAAGGTAAATTGTTTAGGGATTAAATCCGAAAATATAGTAAAATATACCCTAAACAACTCCCCCACACTTAGCTTTTTGCTTGTCCCCAAGCAAAACAAACAACGACACACTATCAAAAACCCACATAATTTGACACGAGATGTAGTCATGCTCACATCAAGCTAATATCTAGAAAATCGAACTCACTCAGTGATTGTGTGTGCTGAACCCGCTAAACTTCCACCGATCCTCTCTTGATGTATTAAATCAAGCACTAACAGTCATCCTGTTAAATAAACGAAGTTCGTTCTGTCTACAGCACTTACCCTACAAAAACTATTTATCAAGAACAAAGTAACCAACTCACATTTAAATTCCTTTACTTGGTGCCAAGAAAATACCTTTCAGGTCTCTACTGGGTTTAGATCAACTTGTCTTAGAGTTCCAAAAAGCATATAATTTTTTTCCATCGTCGCGTCTCAAAAGTATAACACTCTCCCCTACTTTAGAGGCAGTCACCCTGAGATCACTCAAACCTATACTGTCCAAGGTAAGCCACACTCCCCAATTGGGGCAGTACCCAAATGGACTCGAGGTGATAGTCACAAACAACCTCCGCAATTTAATTTTTTCAAATTTTTCAAAATTTTTCTTCTTTTTTTCAAACTCTTTGGAAACTCCCGGTCAGGTATCATTTCTAACACATTCAAGACTTTTAAGGTTCTCAAGAACACTAAGGTACTTAGATTCTTACTGTGAGTAGAGTACAAGTTCCCAACTTTCATCAGCACTAAGTAAGTGGTTATCTGCAGCGAGAATTGGCTATCCCTTAACTAACCGGGGACTATTTTATATTTTTGGTTCCTCATCTAACAGGTTCGTGTACTGAGGTTCGAGTGAGTATCTGATCTACCAAACCTATTCTTAGAACATGATATGACTACTGATAACAATTAAAGGTGCCAAATTACAAAACTAGCATGTCATTGAAGTTACTCGGGACTCACAAATTTTCAAAAATTTTATCAAATTTTTCAAAGGAGCAAAACTAGATAGCATGTAAAACAAACCAATAAACCATCCCCCACACTTAAGTTACATGATGTCCTCAGCATGTGCAAAATAAGAAAAACTTAGCTGGTTGTAATTCGAAAGTTGCAATTCTGGAAGTGGTCGCGAGTCAGATCCATAAATGCTTGAAGAAATCAGTAGACTGTGGACCATCCACCGGTAAACTGATATCATCTGAAAGCTCACAATCGTTATCGCAAATATCCTGCACACATGGGGAAACAAGACGTACCTCGGGGATAGGGGCACAAAAGATGATAGACAAGGCAATATCATGGAACAAAGCAGAAGCAATGCAAAAATTGATAATAACCGAATCTATGTGAAATGTGGTGCACAAATGTAATATCGAGAGATACTGGGGTACATGAGGAAATAAAAAAGAAACAAACAGGGGTCATGATGTGGGCAATCGTCCAAGTACAGATCCATAGTCAGAAACTGCTAGGTGGAAAACATTAGCAACCAACAAGAGAAACAAAGCAAAAATAAACTACAAACAAAAAGAAAAAGATATCTAGGTTACCGTCCTAGTAGGGCTTAATTATAGTCGGGAGCTCGACTAACCAATAAAAACTCAACCGGGGTCAGGCCGGTGAAGCCTCATCCCGGAATTATTCTCGACCTTCTCGGGGTCAACAGGCTGGAATCCACAGGAACAAAGTCTCGCCAACGTCTTGGCCATATCATCAAACTTCTGTATCCACTTCGTACCTATGATTCTTCTCTTCTTCTTTTTAGGTTTCTGTTTCTCAAACCGAGGTGCAACATCAGGGAGCACAACATCATCAAAGAACTCACAGAGATGTAAATCATCGGGTGCCGAAGGATCAGAGCTGGTTTGACTAGGGACGTCATTCAGATAGAAAACCACCGGTCGTTCCTTTTGTTGACCAATATAGTGTTTTAACCGATGACCATTTACTCTGAACAACCCGCCCTGCTTATCTTTCAAATCGATTGCTCCACTAGGGAATACCTGAAAGATTTCAAAGGGGCCAGACCAACGGCTGCGTAGCTTACCAGGAAACAGATGTAACCTGGTATTATACAGTAAAACCCACTCGCCCGCTTTGAATTCCCTAATCTTGATTTTCTTGTCGTGAAGCAGTTTAGTCCTTTCCTTACTAATTCTCGAGCTCTCGTAGGCCTGGAGTCTGAATTCATCAAGCTCCTGCAACTGCAATAATCGCTTTTCTCTGCATAACTGGCTATCGAAATTCAAGAATTTAATAGCCTAGAACGCTCTGTGCTCAAGCTCGATTGGCAGGTGGCAGGCCTTGCCATAAACCATCTGAAATGGAGACGTGCCAATAGGAGTCTTGAAAGCTGTCATGTAGGCCCAGAGCACATCATCCAATTTCTGACTCCAGTCCGTCCTATTAGAATTCACCGTCTTCTCAAGAATGCTCTTCAGGCTTCGGTTGCTCACTTCAACTTGTCCACTCGTCTGAGGGTGATAGGGAGTAGCAGTTTTGTGTTTTACCCCATATCGTTCTAAGATCTTTTCTAGTGGAGTGTTGTAGAAGTGAGTTCCCTCGTCACTGATGAGGGCTCGTGGACAGCCAAACCGCGTGAAAATATTTTTCTTCAGGAAGTTCTTGACCACCTTGTGGTCGTTCCGCGGTGTTGCTATCGCCTCTACCCACTTTGATACGTAGTCGACGCAGACCAGAATGTACTTGTTCCCATACGAGGATGGAAACGGTCCCATGAAATCAATACCCCATACGTCGAAAACCTCGCATTCTTGGATGGGGTGGAGGGGCATGTCCATTCGCCGAGAAAGTTTACCGGTGCGCTGGCACCGGTCACACCCTTTTACAAAGCTCTCTGTATCCTTAAAAATTGTTGGCCAGTAGAAACCGGACTGAAAAATCTTCGCAGCAGTCTTCCCAGCTCCATAATGACCTCCCACAGGTCCACCATGGCATTGCTCCATAATGTCCCTCTGCTCGAACTCAGGGACACACCTACGGAGCAATCCATCCTTGCAACGCTTGAAGAGAATGGGATCGTCTCACACATAATAGTTCAAATCCGAAAAGAATTTCTTCTTTTGCTGATATGTCAGGTCAGGGTCCAGATATCTGCCGCTCAAGAAGTTTGCAAAAGGTGCAAACCAAGGAGAACCTTTTTCAGCACGGGTAGGAGCAACCTCGCACACATCAGAGGTCATGAGTTGCTCAGTTGGAAAATCAATTCCAATCTCATCCGACTCTACCTGAGGATCGTCGGTCAGCCGAGACATGTGGTCAGCTACCACATTCTCGCTACCCTTCTTGTCCCGGATATGAACATCAAACTCTTGTAAAATCAAGATCCATCTCAACAAACGAGGCTTGGCATTAGCCTTGTACAACAGATACTTCAATGCAGAATGGTCTGTCCAGACCGTGACCTCCGACCCAAGCAAGTAGCTTCTAAATTTATCCATGGCAAAAACTACTGCCAACAACTCCTTCTCAGTTGTTGCATAATTTACTTGCACTGGGTTTAAAGTGTGACTAGCGTAGTGGATGGGTCGGAACCTTCCGTCCACTCTCTGACCTAGCACCGCACCGACTGCATAATTAGAAGCATCACACATAAGCTCAAAGGGAGCTTTCCTGTCGGGTGCTATAAGAATTGGCGAGGTAACCAACTTGTCTTTTAATTCTTTAAACGCTCTTTCACACTCATGGGTGAAAATAAACTTCACATCTTCTCTTAAGAGAGATGACAAAGGCTTGGCTATTTTAGAAAAGTCTTTGATGAATCGCCTATAGAAGCCGACATGACCCAAGAATCCTCTTACTTCTCTTGCATTTTGGGGTATGTCATTTTTTCAATAGCTTCTACCTTCGCTTTGTCGACCTCAATACCTTCTTTGGACACCTTGTGTCCTAGAACAATTCCCTCTTCCACCATCAGGTGGCACTTCTCCCAATTTAAGACTAAGTCCTTCTCTATGCACCGGGACAAAACTTTATCAAGATTGTGTAAACAGTGGTCAAAACTGTCCCCGAACACAGAGAAGTCATCCATAAAAATCTCCATCACCTTCTCCACTAAACCATCAAAGATAGCCAGCATACATCTTTGAAATGTAGCCGGTGCATTGCAGAGACCAAATGGCATTCTTCGATAAGCGAAGGTGCCTGAGGGACAGGTGAAGGTAGTCTTTTCTTGATCAGTGGGGTCGATAGCTATCTGAAAGTATCCTGAATAGCCATCCAGAAAACAGTAAAATTGCTTGCCACTAAGCCTCTCAAGGAGCTGGTCAATGAATGGCAAGGGGAAGTGGTCTTTTAGAGTTACCTCATTTAGTCTTCTGTAGTCGATGCAAACTCTATACCCAGTGACTTGCCGTAGGGAAATCTCTTCCCCCTTTTCATTATTCTCGATAGTAATCCCTCCTTTCTTTGGCACCACCTGAGTGGGGCTCACCCATTCACTATCGGCTATTGGGTAGATGATACCCATGTCAAGCAATTTGATGATTTCCTTCTTAACGACCTCCTGCATGTGAGGGTTTAGCCTTCTCTGAGGCTGTCGCACCTTCTTCGCTCCCTCAACAGTCCTGATCTTGTGCATACAGATATCGGGGCTTATCCCCTTGATATCTCCCACTTGCCAACCAAAGGCGAGGATATTATCTTGCAGCACTTTGATAAGCTTTTCTTCCTCCTTTGGTTCTAACTTAAATGAAATGATCAAAGGGAGCTTATCACCGTCCCTCAGAAAAATGTATTTCAAGTGTTGAGGCAAGGGTTTCAACACTAAATTTGACGGTGGCTCCTCCACACTTGGTCTTAATTTATCGCCCTTAAGCTCCAGATCTCCAAGCTTATCATAAGGGCTCTGAAGCATCATGGCCTCCCAGCAGACAGGGGTTTCATCCCCTTTTTCAAATCTGGCCATGTCACCATGCCTATTCCTCATTTTCTTTCTTACCATCTCCTGGTAATCAGAACTTTCCTTTTCCTCCTTCTCAATCTTTTCTAAAAAATTCTTCCACTCCTCATCAGTCCAAGTTGCAGATTGTTTATTGAATTCTTCCTCATCCCAACTACCCATGAATACTTGTTCATCATACTCATCAGTGAAATCGTCTTCAATAGCTAAACAAGTGTCACTAGATGCGTGCTTCACTGCATTGCCCACATTAAACTTTACACTCTCATCCTCCAAATGTAGGGTTATCTCGCCACTGTAGGAATCTAGTAAGGCACGGGCAGTTGCAAGAAAAGGTCTTCCAAGGATCAAGGGGGTTTTCTCATCATTGGTCATGTCCATGATTACCCAATCAGCTGGGTATATGAAGTTCTCAACCTTGACCAACACATCTTCTACAATTCCCCTTGCATACTTCACACTTCTATCTGCAAGTTGAAGAGAAATAGGTCTAAGAGTAATAGATTGATCCAATCCAAGAGATTGGAAGATTGAAGTAGACATCAGATTGACTAATGCTCCCGAATCGCATAAAACATTGTGGAAATCCCTGTTCCCGATAGTACACGAAATCGTGAATTTACCAGGGTCAGGACACTTCACAGGAAGTTTATTCTGGCCGATTGCGGAGCATTCTTCATTCAACACTATGTGCTCGAGCTCTTGAAGCTTCTTCTTCGAACTCACTGCGTCCTTTATAAACTTTGTATACTTTGGCATCCCTACCAAAAGATCAACTAATGGAATGTTTGCCTCAGTATTCTTGAGCAAATCGATAACCTTCTTATACTCCTTATCGACTGTTAATGACAGCTTGTTCTTGCTAGGTGGGTAAGGGAGATCAGCAAAGTCCTCCTCAGTGAAGTTCTTCTTTGTTGTCTTATGATTGATTGCTTTGTCTTCCCTATCTTTCCACCTCACATGCTTCCCAGAACTCAACTTAGAATCCGACTTCTTTTCAGCAGTATTCTCAACTCTCACATTTCTTTCAGAATTTCCTTTTTCACTTGGTTCAACAGCCGTCCCAGCATCCTTCTGAGGAGAAAAAAGATCTTCCCCTCCTGCCTCTCTGCTCGCAGGAGGGGCTATTCGTTTCCCTGGTTGGCCTGACCGCCAACCGCTTTCCCACTCCTCAGATTTACGACATTCAACTCATCTTGACCATAGTTCCATGGTGCAGCCATATCGGTGCAAGTATTTTGGTCATTCTGGATCACGTTAACCCCTCGGGGGTTCTTCTCAGTAAAACTTGGCAGCTGACCTTGAGGTCGATTTGCTTGCTGCCCCGAAATCTGTCCCATTTGCACCTCTAGATTTCTCACTGTACTGGTCAAAGTACTCAACGCATTTGCCAACTGAGCGTTGGCCGTGGCTTGCTCACTCAACTTTTGTTCTAAGATCTGAAATGATTGATTCTGATTTTGATTGACCGGTGGATTATTGTTCCATGCCGGTCGAGAGTTGGATTGAAAATTGCTCAGATTAGGCCTAGGGGCCTGAAACTGATGGGGATTTGCTACCCTAGAAGGGTCACTCCAGTAATTAAACCCTTGAGTGTTCTGATTCTGACCCAAAGGTCGATAATTTTGAGAACTGAATGCATTCACCTCCTCTGAATGCAACAATAGATGACATTGATGGAATGTGTGCCCAATAGTATCGCAATTTTGGCAGACAACATTGTTTTGCACAGCTTTGACCTGAGAGATCGGGTCAAGCTGGCACTGATTACTGTGATGGCCTTGGCCATGGCAGTTGTCACATACAAGACTTTGAACATTCATTGCCGCCACTTGCTTCTATAGTGCGGTTAACTGAGCCTTTAGAAGTGTGGTCTCATCTACCTCATACTTCCCTGGAGTCGAGCTCTTTTGACTGGATGCACCTTTATAGGTAGGGGCATAATTATACTTTGCAATATCTTCAAACAACGTCCATCCCTCTTCAGGTGTCTTTCTCAGAAATGCACCTCCAGCAGAACTATTCACCATTCCCTTAGTCAATTCAGTCAAACCACTATAGAAAGTGTTGACCAATCTTTGTTTATCCAGCCCATGGTGGGGGCACTTTCTCAAGAGAGACTTAAATCGTTTCCATGCATCGCAAAACGATTCCCTCTCGGTTTGCACAAAAGTGAATATCTGATTCAGAAGATGAGCCGTCTTTGCAGGTGGAAAGTACTGGCTCAGAAATTCTTTCTCCAACTCCTCCCACGAAGTAATGGAGTCGACTGGTAAAGATTTATACCATTCTTTCGCTTCTCCCTTCAGTGAGAAGGGAAAAAGTTTCATCCTCAGGGCGTCCTCAGTGACCCTTTTGATTAAAGTAGTCCCGCACGATTCTAGAAATGAGTGAATGTGATCGTGTGGGTCCTCAGTGGAGAAGCCATGGAATGTGGAACCTCTCACCAAGTTGATTAAAGAAGTTTTGAGTTCGAAATTATCAGCCGTGATTTCCGGAATCACGACTGCAGGATTTACTTTCACAGTAGATGGCATGGCATAGTCTGCCAATGTCCTTTGATCTGCCATTTCCTCAACTTGGGCTTCTTCCTCAACGTATTCTTCAGGATCGTTTACCTCGTCCGTCGATCCGGCGAGTCGAGCCAAACGTCTATTCGGTCGAACGATGGTTCGCTCTAGCTCCGGGTTATATAAAAGTGGTCCCCCGTGAGTTCGAGTTTGCATAAACCACGTTCGAACCAAATGTTCGGGTCAAAATAATTATTCTTTTTTTTTTTTTTTTAAATTTTAAAATTAAGTGTAATCCTTTAATTAGACTCAACAACTAAAAACTAAACTAAAACAGACTCGAAACAGGCTCGAAAAATGCAAATATAACAGAACAGAATACTGTAAGACTATCACAGAACAGATACAGAGAAAAGAAAAAATAAATAAATAAAATTAAATAACTCTCGGTCGACCGAGAGGTCAGGTTCGGTCGACCGAACTGAATTTTTTTTTTTTTAAATTTTATTTTATGAAAGATTAGTACGCACCGGAATTAGCGACCGTCCAGAAATTACAGAGACTGAAAACGAAAACTTTCCGTGCCAAGTCCCCAGCAACGGCGCCAAAAACTTGTTTGCGGTTTTATGCAAAGCAGTGATAAAATATAATAAATAAAACCGATGTCAACCCCAAGTGCGAAGGTTCGCAGCTATAGTGATGAAACCGGGTCGTATCCGCAGGGACTTGTACGAAAATAGTGTTTTTGCTTTCGATTTCTTTTGTAAGGTTGATGACTACGATCTTGGATTGAAAAACAATAAAACAAAGAGTTTGAAAATTGAAAATAAAAACTAGCACGTAACAAATCTTTCCGTAACAATTATAATTAAACAACTAGAAGCACTGTTGATCCACCACCCCACCGAAATTAACAAGAAAGACGCACATTCGTTTGCAAGCCTTGGATTATTATCTACTAAAAAGGCGTTTCCTCTCTCGATTTAACACCGTTAACTAGTCCACCTCTCGATGCAACTAACGAATTTACGGAACAAAGATATGGATATAAAATCCTAATCTAACAATATTCTCCCTCAACTTTCGTTTGTTAGAAGAAATATTATCATTCTCCTTCATGGCAATCTATGAATTTATCAACTATCGTATGTCTAAATTCAATCAGCATGCAACACAAGTATAGTCATACACATTGCATATAAACAATTCAAAACATGAAGGAAGAACAAGAAACTTACTAGAACGAATAAATGCAAAAATCCTTGTTTATTCCGGCGATGGTGGCTTCACATTGGTGGTTCTAGCCTCGGGCCTTTAGCCACTCATCTTCTTCAAAAACATCCTTATTTGCTGAATTGAAATTGAAAGAAAAATAAAAGAAAGACTATCTATGAATCTAATTTATTGCTAATCTATTGCTAATGTTTCTGCATGTCTGTTTCTGCTCGAATGGATGCTGCTTATATAGGAGTTTGTGGCCGACATAGGGAAGGATCTAGAAAACGCGTCGGATTAATTTCTACAGCCTCGGTAGACCGAACCACTTGGCTCGGTCGACCGAATAGCAAGGCTCGGTCGACCGAGCGTGCCACTTCTCTGCGTTCACACTGTGCTTCGTAAAACGTGTTCCCCACTCCACTCTTTCGCTCTGATCTGATTTATCCTTCAAATGCTGATCCGATTTTCTTCTTTATTTTGAAATCCTTGATTGAATGACATAAATCTTCTCAATAAATAATATCCCCTTGCATTTCTTTATTTTCTGCAAAATTATTGTTACACCAAGTCATCGAATAATAATAATAATAAAATGTGTAACAAAATCACATTTAATCCCAATATTTCCTCCTAATTAAATTATAAACCCTCAATGAACATTATATGAATTTATTGGTTAAAAACATGCTTTTCTCATTTATTTCCTTTAAAAACAAGGTAAATTGTTTAGGGATTAAATCCGAAAATATAGTAAAATATACCCTAAACAGTGATTACATAAATGATATACTTTAGGGTTTTCTGTAGTGTAAATACTATTGTCACATCGGTGAATATGAGAATAATAAATATGAATAATAATATCATTTCATTTACTAAATAAAACAGTTACAAAATTGTCTTTCGGGCATTACACCTAACAGCAATATGTCATCTACATAAATTACTAAGAAAACAACGGCACTCCCACTAACCTTTTTATAAACACATGGCTCATCTTCGTTCTTGATGAAATCAAACTGTTTGATTGTCTCATCAAAGCGACGATTCCAACTCCGAGGAGCTTGATTCAATCCATAAATGGACCTTTGCAACTTGCATACCATCCTAGCGTCATCATTTGTGAAACCCTCAGGCTGTGTCATGTACACCTCCTCAGACAGATTCTCGTTAAGGAAACCTGTTTTCACATCCATCTGCCATATCTTATAATCATGGTATGCTGGAATAGCAAGCAGAATTCTGATGGACTTTAGCATAGCTACTGGTGAAAAGGTTTCATCATAGTCAACTCCTTGTCTTTGCTTATTGCCTATTGCCACCAACCCTGCCTTGTAGGTAGTCACATTACCATCCATGTCAGTCTTTCTCTTAAATACTCATTTGCACCTTACATGAACTATTCCTTCAGGTGGATCAACTAAGTTCCAAACTTGGTTGTCTTTCATGGATTCCATTTCTGAATTCATGGCTTCCAGCCATTTTTCTTTGTCATGCCTCTTCAACACCTCCTCGTAAGTTTTAGGGTCCTCATCTTCCATGAGATATACACCAGTGTACCTTTCGGCTTCACGGCATTACCTAGTGGATCTTCGAGTTGTGTGTGTCTCTAGAACAGGTGTTTCCACCTCATCAGTATGTGGTGCATGCCTTTCTTCCATCAACTGATGGTTGTCCGTAAGTGGCTCTTGAATCTCTACAAGATCAATCTTACTCCCACTGAACCTTTCTAGAATGAACTCTTTCTCCAGAAAGTAGCCAGTCCTGGAGACAAACACCTTTTGTTCTCCTGGATGGTAAAATTGGTATACTCTAGTTTCTCTAAGATAACCCACAAATAGACATCTGTCAGATCTGGCTTCTAGTTTGTCAGGCATCATCCGTATCACGTAAGCCGGACAACCCCAAGGTTTAAGATATGCCAGATTTGGATTCTTCTTCTTCCATACTTCGTATGGTGTAGAATCTACCGTCTTTGATGGAACTCGGTTCAGTGTATAAGATGATGTTTCTAGAGCATACCCCTTAAACTATTTTGGAAGAACTGCGTAGCTCATCATGGATCACACCATGTCTAACAAAGTGCGATTTCTCCTTTTAGACACGACATTCCTTTGAAGCGTTCCGGGTGGAGTCCATTCAGGTAGAATCCCATTCTCCTTTAAATAATCTTGAAACTCTCCATCTAGGTACTCGCCACCTCGATCAGATTGAAGTGTCTTAATCTTTTTACCCAGTTGTTTCTCCACTTCACATTGATGAGAGTCAACTTTACTATGCTTTGGTGCATGTTTTTACCCCTGTTTACGATACGTTTTGGCTTATTCTGGGTAGTATTGGACCATTTATAGGGCAAAAACACATTGAACACTCACTTTGAGGTAAACCGTCAAATAGATGGAAAACCTCACTATTTTACGGTATTTTGACCCCTTTCGAGGCCTATCTTTCTTGCAGAATTACGCTCGGTATGTTGTTTGGCATGTGAATTGCAGGAAATAGGTGACTCGTAAACCCGGACGATGAGGCATGAGGCTTAGAGAGGCATAACCGAAGCCCAAGAATGGAAACAGATCAAATATAGTTGGTGTTTTCGCCTTACATTCACTTTATCTTCGCATTGAGCTACTGTGAAGGAATTTTCTGGACTTGTTCTCTTTTTGAAAGTTGTTGATAATTGAATAGGCTTCCAATGCAACTTGAATCACTCAAATCAGAGCTCTGCACGCAAAGTTATTGCCCAATTATTGAAGCTGTATCAGTGCTGAAAGTTTCTGCCTACTCAATGTGCACGCATTGCCCGTAATGCACACGCATTCGGACGTTTTGACAGATTTTTAGCTTCAGGTTTTGATGTAAAAATCAGATTTGTCACCCCCCATTTCATATCCACTCATACTTAGACTCCATTAGGTCGGTTTTTTTTTTTTTCACTTTTCCCTTAGATTAGCTCATCTTTCATTATTTCCCTTCGATTAAACACAAATTAGCATAGATTCTCTCTTTATTGTTGGTGTTTTTGAAGTCTTATTCCCCAAGTGACAATGGATTGGATGAAATTGATAAAACTTAAATTTCCTGCGTTTTTGGTAACTAATCATTCCTCTTTTTAGTTTTATGGCTTTAATCCTTCCTTTGATTGCTATTTCTTGCTTTATCATGAATAGCTAAATATATCATAGTCAAATCATGTGAAGATTGAAGAAATCACCCTCTAATTGATGAAATTAGGAATGGGTAAAGCTTAATTGATGTTGTATCGATGAATTCATGTCTTAAAACTTGTTCTTAATGCTTGAATTAGACTGTACACCTAGTTCATGAACACACACACACATTTTATAAATGTATGTTGCGAAGGGGTGTGGGAAAAAGGGGTTTAAGATCATTTCTTATTATCAACTAAGCTGTTTAGATTGATTAGGGAGTGAGGTTCTTTCGATTGTGAAACCGAGCAACTCTAGCGCGTTAATCTTGTTTCGGTCAGTTAAATCCTGAAAGACGGACTGTTGAACCGGGAAAATGGTGTTTGATTTTTGTATGGCGTCTTACACTAGCTTTGGAGTTCGTACCCATGAATAAGTCAATACGATCATTAGGTTGGTAGGTTGGTTAAGCTCATTCCCGTGATAATCGATTAGACGGGTGAGAGTATTCAATTGGATCGTGGTTGGCTATGTCTCTCTTTATATCTCTTATTATCTTTAATTTACATATCGTTTTAGCATAATTGAATACCTGAAACATCTTGGTTAACCTAAATTAAATCTGAAGGTGACTTTGGTATTCGATGAATTCCTCGTGGGATACGACCTTGATCACCTCTATAGTACTTCCGACCCGGTACTCTGCCGGTTAAGGTTGGTCGTTACTATTTTGGCCATCAAGTTTTCTGGCGCCGTTGCCGGGGAATCAAATCTATATCACATAAGTCTTTTGAAGACTTAGTCTTAGGTTGTTTTTTTTCTTTCTTTTTCTTTTGTTTTTTTTCTTCTTCTTTCTTGATGTTGGTTTTTTGTTGAAGAGTCACACTACCTACAACGGTGGTGGTGGTGGTGACTAGATACCGTGATTGTGTTCTTGCTTTTCCCTTGGATCATAGTGTATGGATTCGTATGGCCATGGAGGCTCTTTTCCCTACTTATTTGGAGGTACTAATTTTGGTGGCATGGGTTTTGGAGCACAACCGTATTATCAATTCAACCCGTACTCATCACAATACAACAATGAGTGGGAAAGTCCTCCAAGTTCTCAGTTTCAACACGCCGATGCCTGCTTGCAATATTCTCAACCTCCACAGATAGCTTCCCCACCTTTGGCTCCGATTATCCAAAAGAGCTCAATTGAAATCTTGTTAGAGCAACTTAACAAGACCTTGCAAGACCATGGTAAACTCATCCAAGACCAAGGTCGAATCCTTCAAGACCAAGGTCGAATACTTCAAGATCAAGGTCGGGAGTTGAGGGATATTAAAGCGAATGCTACCACTCTTCAATCGGCAATTAAGAGATTGGAGAACCGGGTAGAGCAATTGATTGAGAAGAGAAAGGTTGAGAGGAGTGCTAAAAATGATTGTTGGTCCCTTGGAAAGGCTAACACAAGTTTAGAGGTGGGGGGTGAATAAACTTGTCACTAAAAACTTTCCCTAAGCTGGATTTTAAACAAATTATGATTCAGTTAAAACTTGTGTGGAGTTAAGCTGACTAAGCTGAGTTTATGTCAAATTGACTTAATCAAAACTGAGTCAACCGGCAGCGGATATAATTCTAGCCTTTTCTTGATCTTGTTATCCTTTTATGAAAACTGAGTGTGGTAAACTGAATTCTGATGAATGTCAGTTTGTGAAGTGTATAACAATCAATTATCAAAATGTTGTAAGTAGATGCTGAGTAAATAAATAAATAAATGCGTAAAGTAAATAAGGCAAATATTATAGAGGTTCCAGGTGGTGTAATCATGTACGTCCTCTCTTCCCCTGTGGTGCGGAGGAAAATTCCACTAGAACTTCTTGAGGTGAACAGTTACAAAAAGTCCTAAACAATAGTCCTTGGTTAATCCCTAGCTTCACTATCTAAACAGTTGTAGAACAGATGGAATTGCTGCTCTTCAATTGCTTGAACATTGGTCCTTGGAGGGTTGAATTTCCTCTTCACCAGCTACCACCACAAACACAGTCTGCCCGACCGCCTGTAACAACTGTCCTTGACAAAACCTTCCCGGTTTGCTTCATAGTCTAAACCTTTGTTTTAGAATCAAGGCTGAATTGAGAATCAATGAATTGATTCTTGTTTGCGGTTCTTCAAAGTGTCTGATTCTTGATAAATTCTTGGTAGCTTGAACACTTGAAGAATTTCTAGATATGATCTTGTTATAGCGCAAAGATGATAGCAATTCGAATGATTAATGCACACGTTGATTCTTGTTAAATCTCTATCTATGTCTCTTGTTATATTTTTTTTAATCCTTGGTGCAAAGTCCTCTATTTATAGTGTGAGGTCCAACGTTCATCTGGCTTGAATTCGAATTGTATCAATGTTTATCTTGTTACGGATATATTTCTTACCGTTCTGCTGTGTCAGTATTTCATCCAATTGAATCGCTTCCTTTATAATGTTCGACTGTACAATCAGCTTGTTGGATGACTGACATATGAAACTGAGTTTCCTTATCAGTTTCGTACTGAGATTTTCACTTTTCAGTTTCTTGACTGTCTTGGAGCATTAACTGAGATTTTACCCTTTTTTAAATATCAGTACTCCAGTTTTTCATCTGATTATAATTGACTTAATCAGAGTACACCATGACTCATTATTTTCTAAGAATTCATTGTTCTTATGATTCTTAGGTCTTCATACAAGATCCATAAAGTCAGCTCAGGTCACCACAATCTTGCCCGAAGTCTAACTTTACAATCTCGACGTAGTCTTTATAACTGAGTTTGAACCCTCAGTTCTTCAATCTTCTATAACTGAGTCTGTGACCCTCATTTCTTCAACTTCTAGTTAAGACAACTGAGTCTGTGTCCCTCAGCGAACTTATCTTCTTCAGTTTCATATAGGTGTAGTCTGAGTCAGTTTGTTTATCTTGATGATTTCCAATTTTCTGAATGACTTCCAGTTTTCAGTTTTACGACACACTAACTATTACAGTGCTTGTCTGATGTAACCTATACAAATATCAGACTCTAGTAAAGCCTAAACATTCAGTTCTAGACATCTTTTAGCTTTTCACTATAACAGCTAGCTTCATCAATGAGGTTAAGATAATGCTTTGAATAATTATGATGAATTATCAACAAAACATAAATTTTATTTCCAACAATTTCCCCCTTTTTGATGATGCCAAAACTCTCCCTAAAAGAAAAGCTTAAAGATCAAAACAATGTAAAACTGGAAAACTGGATTTCATTAGAATGAGCAAAAACTGGAATAGTTACATTTAGTCCAAACAACTGAGATTAAAGACTAAGTTTTTTCTTAACTGAAATAAACTTCTTTTCCTTGTCATACAGATGATATTCATTTTCTAGCTTGGAGTCTTCCTTTGAAAATGTCTTGTTGTAGTCAACTTGACTTCCTTCTTTCCATCTTCTCCATAGAAGTAGCTTTGGTAAGTCTGATTCTTTCAAGTAGTATTTTTCAAATTCGACTACATCAGCTTTCATTTGTTCAGTCTTGTCTTTAATCTTCAGTTTGTCATCAATCCTCTGATTCTTCTTATATTGTGTCATTTTCTACTTTGAGAATACATCAGATAAAAAGTAGTTCAAGGATTCTTCAAATGTCCTGTCCTTGTACTTGGCTTTAATAGGATTGTGATCGTTGATAAACTTCATCCATAGTTCCTTTGTAAGAGTAGCTCTCTTTTCTCCAGGTTGACTGTATTTCAGAATGATCTGCTCATCAGTTAGTTCTTTCCTTAAGAACTTAGGATCTGATTTGTATCTTTGCAATTCTTCTTCAAGTCGCTTCATCTCTTTAAGTAACTTCAGCTTTTCTTCTTCAGCTTCCCCCTTTTTGGCATCATAAAGCTGATCTACCAAGGCATGGGTTGCCTGCTGGTCGGCTGATATACGTTGCTGAGAAGTAATTACTTCCTTAAGTTGAGTTTCTAACCCCTAGATATGCTGATTCATGTGCCAATAAGCCTGAGCATGAGTTTCCCAATCTACTGCGGTTGAGTCTTCTAGTTTCTGTTTTAGTAACAGAATTTCTGAAGCAGAACTTGAACTGGATTTGTGGATCATCTCTAGTCTTGCATGAACTGAGACATCTGTTCTAGTTCTATAATCGAGATATCCAGAAATATTTGATAGAAGGCCATTTTGTGCATGCTTGTGACTGAGCACAATCTTCATGTTTTCATGAACTTTGGCCAACTCATCCTTTGTTAGGATGTCAGAAGGATCATATGTCGTTTCAGGTTGATCCTTGGGCTGAGTGATGTCTCCAATAATCATCAGTTGTCGATTATCAGTTCCATCAGCTACTTGCTGAGTGTCAGTTGTTTGATTTCCAACTGGCAACTCTTCTTGCTGACTTACAGTTTGCGTAGCTAGTGGTTGAGGTTGAATTTTTGAATGCAAAACTGTAGTCGCATCAGCTTCTTTTCTCGTATGATGATCTTCATCATCATCCATTTTCTTTGAACTTTCTTTGGGAGCAGATGATGTGGCTGATTCTCTCTTTTGAGCTAGTTCAGTAAACCTTTTGAAACAGTTTTCAAGAAATTCTGATATAGGAAATAGAGAATATAAATCTCCGATTTCCAATTTCTCCAAGAGTAACTTCTCTTCAGTCTGTAGACTAGCATCATGAGAATCCTCTAGTTTAAGCTTCATCTTCATTAGTCTGACAATTTTATCAGCTTCATAAAATGAGGCTGATTGCTGAACTGATTGATGTTGTAATTGAGAAGTATTATCAGCAAGAGTGTTTTTCCTTGTATCTTCAGTTGTCAGTTGTTGTTGTTCCCCCTCAGTTGGTGCTGTCATACTTGAGGTTGCTGGGTATAAACATCTTACAACTGATCTTTCTTGTGCTGAGTCTGCCTTTCGCTTGATTCCTTTGTGTTCAGTTTCCTGCTGAGACATAGTTTTCTGACCTGCTTCAGGTTGGGAAGTTGTTCCTGTTTTTGCTGCGATTTCCTTTGTAGTTTCAGCTTGCCTTGCCTGCTTCCCTTCCTTGAGTCTTTCCAGGTAGAATTGGATGATTCCACTGAGTGTTTTCTTCAGTCGAAATCTACCAACAGTTGCCTGACCTTCAGATTGAGCTCTCTGTACACTGTCTAATTCGGCAAAATGCTGCTTCTTTATCTGATTGACTACATAACCTGCCCAATTGAATTCTATTCCATCCCAAATTATGTTCATCAGATAATTTTTTTCTTCGGATAGTGTACTGACTCCTTTGGATTTTCCAATGACATGTTTGCTGAGCCATCTGCTGAGGTGTGCAAATTCTGGCTTGATATTGTCAACATGACTATCAATTTTTACTGGTTCGTTAGAGAAGGTAAGTTGCTTCATAAAAGCTTTTTTTTTGTAAAGGTAGAGTAGCCAAATCTATTGATGTCACAGATGAATCCGTGAAACCGAATAATGACTTCATAACTCTTTCATTGATAGCAATACGATCTCCATGGACTGTAGTGATCAGAGAGTTTCGTACCAAACGCATATTCTCCCAAAATTGTAGAATTCCTTCCACATCACGTGGTTCATTGAATTCGACTTCTAGAAGATTCCTTAGACCTGGTTGTTTCTGGATTTTATCACAAATCCAACTTGCTAACAGAGTATTGTTGCACATTGCTTCATAGATATCGAATGAAAATTCATCCAAGTCTGTGATCAATCTTTCTTGTTTTGATTGGTCTGAAGTGGCCATATCTGGGTGTGAACACAAAAGTTGATTTTTGAAAGGAAAGGATTTTGAAGAGTCTGATTTAGTTTTTAGGAGAGAGAGAGATGAAGAATTTGAAATTGGATTGGAAATAGTGTGAAAGAGGGTTGAATAAATAGGTAGGATATATTGGCGGTTGAGTAGTACAACTTTTCAAATTCCATGATGGTTTGGGTAACCAATGTATGCACTGTTCTGACAGTCGTGGGGTGTGTACACAATATTCTGACAAAAAGGAACTGCAGTAATTAATTGCGATATAACCACTGTCGCTTTTATCTTGTCAACCTTTGACTTAAGTAGACTGAGATAGAAACTGAGACAGAAGTGTCAGTTTTGTAAATATAACTTTCAGTTTCAGTAAAAAGTGTCAGTTTTAGTAAAGTCGGTCAGTTTCAGTTTTAGTTGATCAGTTTGAAATTGTTGATGTCAATGACTAATCTGTTAAGTGAGCGCACCCAACATAACAAAGATTAATCCCCTTGACGAATTTCTGGCTTAACTGATTTCAACTGACTTTGATTATCCCTAATTCAGTTCTTAGTTTGGAAAATCTGTCTTTGTCCAATGCCTTTGTAAAGATATCTGCCAGCTGATCTTCAGTAGGTACATAAAGAACTGTGATATCCTTTTTCTCTGCATGATCTCTTATGAAGTGGTGACGCACATCAATGTGCTTTGTCCTTGAGTGTAAAACCGGATTAGCAGTGATTGCAATTGCACTTATGTTATCACACATTATGGGAATCATTCCTTCTTCTATCCCATAATCTCTTAATTGCTGTCTAATCCATATAACTTGAGCACAACAACTTCCAGCTGCTATGTATTCAGCTTCAGCTGTAGAAGTTGAGATTGAGTTTTTCTTTTTGCTAAACCATGACACAAGTCTATTTCCTAGTAACTGACATGTGCCTGATGTGCTTTTTCTGTCCACTTTGCATCCAACATAATCTGAGTCTGAATAAGATATTAGCTTGAACTCTCCTTCTTTTGAATACCAAATTCCAACTCCATCTGTGTCTTTCAGATATTTCAATGTTCTTTTCACAACTGTGAGATGACTTTCTTTTGGTTTTGACTGAAATCTTGCACATACACCAACAGTAAATGATATATCTGGCCTACTTGCTGTAAGATAGAGTAAGCTTCCAACCATTCTTCTGTAAAGTGTTTGATCAACATATTTGCCTTTTTTATCTTCATCTAATCTGATGTTGGTCCCCATTGGTGTAGAAATTCCAGTTGATTTTTCCATACCAAACTTTTTGATAAGTTCTCTTGTATACTTGGTTTGGTGAATGAAAATTTCATCATCTAATTGTTTAACTTGCAATCCAAGGAAGTAATTCAATTTTCCCATCATACTCATTTGGAATTTGCTTTTCATCAAACTTGCAAATTTCTCACATAATTGTTCATCTTCCGATCCAAAAATAGTGTCGCCAACATAAATTTGAACAAGTAAAGTATTTTCACCATTTTTCATTCTGAACAAAGTTTTGTCTCTAGTTCCTTTGATAAATCCATTATCTACTAGAAATTGAGACAAAGTTTCATACCAAGCTCTTGGGGCTTGTTTTAGTCCATAAAGAGCTTTCTTTAGTTTGAAAACTTTATCAGCTTGATCTTTGATTTCAAATCCAGGTGGTTGTTGAACATATACTTCTTCTTCAAGAATTCCATTTAAAAATGTACTTTTAACATCCATCTGGTAAACTTTGAATTTCTTATGAACTGCAAAGGCAAGAAATAGTCTGATTGCTTCTAATCTTGCAACTGGTGCGTAGGTTTCATCAAAGTCTATGCCTTCTGCTTGAGAGTATCGCTACAAGTCTAGCTTTGTTTCTGATGATATTCCCATCTTCATCAAGTTTGTTTCTGAAAACCCATTTGGTTCCTATGATATTGACATGAGCTGGTCTTTCTACCAATTCCAATACTTGATTTCTTTCGAACTCATTCAGTTCTTCTTGCATAGATTATATCCAATCTGGGTCTTTCAAAGCTTCTTCTATTTCCTTAGGTTCAGATTGTGATCGGAAACATGCAATCATTGCATCTAGTTGATGTCTTGTTCGAACGCCAGTTTGAGTATCACCAATTACTTGTTCTTCAGGGTGATCTCTCATCCATTGATACGTGGGTGTCTGCATCAAAGGATCTTGTTCGACTAGTTCTTCAAGAACTGGTTCTTGAATTTCTTCACTTGAATCAGGAACATGTAGTTCAGGTGTGGCTTGTTGAGTAGTTGGAAACTGAGACTGATCTGGATCTGAATATTCTAAAATTTGTGGTCTCCCAATGTCAACAAAAACTGGTTCTGGAAAGACTGGTAACTGAGATTGAGAAACTGGTTCTGGTCTATCTTCAGTTGTTTCACCAGGGGAGTTTGGTTCATCAAATACTACGTGAATTGATTCTTCATGCTTAAGTGTCCTTTTGTTTAGTGCTCTAAAAGCTTTGCTGACACTTGAGTATCCTAGAAAAATTCCTTCATCAGCTTTGGGCTGAAAAACATGAAGTTGATCTTTCCCATTGTTGTGTATGAAACATTTGCTTCCAAAAGCATGAAAGTAGGAAACATTTGGTTTTCTTCCATTCCAAATTTCATAAGGGGTCTTCTCATGTCTTTTGTTCATGAGAGCTCTGTTCTGTGTATAACAAGCTGTGTTAACTGCTTCTGCCCAATATCTTTCAGGTAGTTTGGCTTCACAGATCATAGTCCTCCCTGCTTCTTTGAGTGTTATGTTTCTTCTTTCAGCTACACCATTCTGTTGAGGTGTTCCTGTGGCAGCAAGTTCGTGTAAAACACCATTCTCTTCACAATATTCAATAATCACACTGTTGAGGAATTCAGTTCCCTTATCTGATCTTATTTTCACAACTGATACTCCTTTCTGATTCTGAAGTCTCTTGAGTAGTTCTGTAAGTCTTTGCTTGGTTTCACTTTTCTTGGTTAAGAAAATTACCCAAGTGTACCTTGAAAAATCATCTACTACCACCAATGTATACTTCTTTCCACTGATACTTATTGGTGTAATAGGTCCAAATAAATCCATGTGTAACAACTTCAGATGTCCGGTTGTTGAATGTCTGAGACTTGGTCTTGAAACTTGCTTTTGTTTGCTTTCCTTGTTGACAAGCATCACACAAGCTGTCCTTCTTATATGATATTTCCGGTAGTCCAATGACTAATTGTTTCTTAACAAGTGTGTTGATGTCATCAAAGTTGAGATGACTCAGTTTCTTGTGCCATAGCCAACTGATTTCTGATTTGGTATGCACAAGCAAACAGGTTTCAGCAACGGCTGTTGTCCAGTCTACTACATACATATTTTCTTTCCTTCTTCCAGCTAAAACAACTTGATAAGCTGATTCGCTGACGAAAACGCATAATTCTTTGTCAAAAGTAACTTTGTATCCCATGTCACAGAATTGACTGGTGCTGAGTAGATTGTAGTGTAATCCTTCTACATAAGATACATTCTTGATTGTTAGACCATTTCTGATTAAGGTACCATATCCTTTGGTGTATCCAGGTTTGTCTTTACTTCCAAAAATAACCTTTGGTCAATCTTTTGCAATAAAATTACTGAGACAGTCTTTGCTCTTTGTCATATGCCTAGAGCAACCACTGTCAAAGTACCATATATCCTGCAATAAAAATTAAATAATTTTAGGTACCAACTCAGTTTGGGTCTATGGGGGTCAGTTGTCAGTACAACTCTAGGGATATATCCTTTAGGTATTCTTCGGATATTGTTGCACTTGTTTTCATATATGTAAGCCACACTCCCATAGTGTCTATGTTTGGATTGTGTCTTGTTTATATGATCTCTCAGATCTTTTGACTGAAATTTATTTCCATCATGCTTTCTATTAAAACTTGAATAACAACCGTCATTCCTTTTGTACTGAGGTTTGGACTGACCTTGGTACTGGGGCTTTTGCTGAGAACTGAGATTAGCTCTCTGCTGATTTTTGGATTGAGACTTGTGATAAGTTCTCTGTCTGGAATAATTGTCATTGTTAGTTTTATTAGTAGATGCAGTAAAATTCCAATCATCATCAGTGGGATATAATCTTCCTTTCCCCCTAAATGTGTGAATCTTTGAATGATTGACATTCTTGGATTTACTTTGATTGTAATTTTTCTGGTTTTTGACTTGATTGATTCTTGTGGATCTGGTAGTTGATTTCCCAGTTCAGTTTTCTTGAAATACAGCTGATTTACCATTTGGTTTACCCTTGTTGGTAAATCCAGTTGTTTTCTTGGAAAACTGATTTATCCTATGTGATACTGGCTTTACTGGTTCAACAATTTTCTCAGTTTGAGGAAGTTGTTCAGCTACAAACTTAATACCAGTTTTGGTACTAGGTTCGGCAGCTTTGCCGGTTCCATTCTTAGAAGATTGCTGTGTATCAAATCGTAAACCCGTCTTGTCTCCATACGGTTTTCCTGATTTGAATCCAGTAACTGAACTTGATTGAGCAAATGATTCAGTTGCTGCTACTGATGCAGTAGGCTGATGCTGAATCCTTTCTTTATCAGTTTTAGTCAGTTTCAACATTTTTAGTTCAGACTTCAATCTTTCAACTTCAAGAATTAGATTCTCTTTCTCAGCTTTAATTGATTCATAACCAGCTTGAATGGTTACTAACTGATTCATCAATTCATCAAGAGTTTCCTCTAATTCTAGATTTTTTGGATTGGAGTGCGCAGTCGAAGAACATGCATTTTGCATGGAAATTTGAGCTGAGGAATATTTAGAATTGGATTCACATACCTCATTTGGATCTTCCATGTGTGCCATTAAAGCTGTGTCATCTGATAGTCTTTCAGTACCAGATTCATAATCTGACTCATCTCCAGCAAGGAGTGCTCTTCTACCAACTCTTCTTGGTGGAGTCTTCTTGGTCAGTTCTGGACATTCAGCTTTATAATGTCCAGGTTTCTTGCAGTTGAAACAGAGATATTCATCGTCTTTTCTTTTCTCAGGAGTTCTTTTGATGAACTTCTGAGTGACTGGGTGTCCACTCTTCATTCTTCGAATTCTGTTCATTATTAGAGCCATCTATTCTTCCATCTCATCCAATTCATGAAGATTGCTTGATGAGTTTTCTTGAATGTCATTTGATGCTGCTGCAAGTGTTGTGGTCTTTGGTTCCTCCAGAGCTTTGATTATTGCAGCTGTACTTGTAAAATCTTCACTAAATTCATAAGCTTTCAAGTCTGTGAAGATTTTGAATGAATCCTCTATGTCAAGTCTTCTAGATTCTTCCATAGCAGTGACTTTCATTTTCCAGCACATTGGTAATGCCTTCAAGATTCTTGTGTTGATAACTTTCTTTGAGTACTCAATCTTGAGTAGATCTAGTTCATCCATGATAGCACTGAATCTTGTTTCCATTTGGTCAATGGTTTCTCTAGATTTCATCTTGAAATTTTCAAACTTTTGTTTTGCACCATAAATTTTATTTTCCTTGATTGAATCTGTTCCTTCACAAAAAAGTTGTAGTTTGTCCCACATTTCCTTGGCAGTTGTGCATTCTTTCACCTTTAAGTACATGTTTCTATCAAGAGTTCTGAGGATAAAATCCATAGCAACATTGTTGAGATTGTTTCTCTTGCGATCATCACTAGTCCATTCGGATTTGGGATTTGCAACTCGAAATTGTTGTCCACCAACAGTTTGCATGTGAGTGATCTGAATTGGTCCATCAGTGAGTACAACCATCATCTCATCATGAGTAGCTGCTAGAAAAGCATGCATACAACATTTATATTCGTCAAATCTGTCCATGTTGCACATAAGCATCTGTCTCGCATATTGATTGTTATCCATTGTGAGTGAGTGAAGATAGCTAGTAAATTAACTGGAACTAAGCTTTCAAATGAGAATAAATAAAGGAGATAATAGACATAATGATATCTTGTCAAAGAAACACTGCTCTGATACCAATTGTTGGTCCCTTGGAAAAGCTAACACAAGTTTAGAGGGGGGGGGGGTGAATAAACTTGTCACTAAAAACTTTCCCTAAGCTGGATTTTAAACAAATTATGATTCAGTTAAAACTTGTGTGGAGTTAAGCTGACTAAGCTGAGTTTATGTCAAACTGACTTAATCAAAACTGAGTCAACCGGCAGCGGATATAATTCTAGCCTTTTCTTGATCTTGTTATCATTTTATGAAAACTGAGTGTGGTAAACTGAATTCTGATGAATGTCAGTTTGTGAAGTGTATAACAATCAATCATCAAAATGTTGTAAGTAGACATTGAGTAAATAAATAAATAAATGCGTAAAGTAAATAAGGCAAATATTATAGAGGTTCCAGGTGGTGTAATCCTGTACGTCCTCTCTTCCCCTGTGGTGTGGAGGAAAATTCCACTAGAACTTCTTGAGGTGAACAATTACAAAAAGTCCTAAACAATTATCCTTGGCTAATCCCTAGCTTCACTATCTAAACAGTTGTAGAACAGGTAGAATTGCTGCTCTTCAATTGCTTGAACACTGGTCCTTGGAGGGTTTAATTGCCTCTTCACCAACTACCACCACAAACAGTCTGCCCGATTGCCTGTAACAACTATCCATGACAAAACCTTCCCGGTTTGCTTCACAGTCTAAACCTTTGATATAGAATCAAGGCTGAATTGAGAATCAATGAATTGATTCTTGTTTGTGGTTCTTCAAAGTGTCTGATTCTAGATAAATTCTTGGTAGCTTGAACACTTGAAGAATTTGTAGATATGATCTTGTTATAGCGCAAAGATGATAGCAATTCGAATGATTAATGCATACGTTGATTCTTGTTAAATCTCTGTCTATGTCTGTTGTTATATTTTTTTTAATCCTTGGTGCAAAGTCCTCTATTTATAATGTGAGGTCCAATGTTCATCTGGCTTGAATTCGAATTGTATCAACGTCTATCTTGTAACGGATATATTTTTGACCGTTCTGCTGTGTCAGTATTTCATCCAATAGAATCGCTTCATTTATAACGTTCGACTGTACTATCAGCTTGTTGCATGACTGACATATGAAACTGAGTTTCCTTATCAGTTTCGTACTGAGATTTTCACTTGTCAGTTTCTTGACTGTCTTGGAGCATTAACTAAGATTTTACTCTTCTTTAAATATCAGTACTCCAGTTTTTCATCTGATTATAATTGACTTAATCAGAGTACACAATGACTCATTATTTTCTAAGAATTCATTGTCCTTATGATTCTTAGGTCTTCATACAAGATCCATAAAGTTAGCTCAGGTCACCATAATCTTGCCCGAAGTCTAACTTTATAGTCTCGACGTAGTCTTCATAACTGAGTTTGAACCCTCAGTTCTTCAATCTTCTATAACTAAGTCTATGACCCTCAGTTCTTCAACTTCTAGATAAGACAACTGAGTCTGTGTCCCTCAGCGAACTTATCTTCTTTAGTTTCATATAGGTGTAGTCTGAGTCAGTTTGTTTATCTTGATGATTTCCAATTTTCTGAATGACTTCCAGTTTTCAGTTTTACGACACACTAACTATTACAGTGCTTGTCTGATGTAACCTATACAAATATCAGACTCTAGTAAAGCCTAAACATTCAGTTGTAGACATCTTTTAGCTTTTCACTATAACAGGTAGATTCAGCACTTCATCAATGAGGTTAAGATAATACTTTGAATAATTATGATGAATTATCATCAAAACATAAATTTTATTTCCAACAATGATGAAATTTCATTTGCTCCACCGTCGAGTCTTGAGGTAATCACCCATCAAGAGTGTTATGAAGAAGGTATGAATCATGCTACTAGTGAATCAACTATTCCTTCTCCTTTGAACCTTATTGAAAAAATTGTGGTGGTGGATCACTTGAATATGTTGATGTTGTAGTTGAGCCAAAATGTTATTGCTTGGTGTTTGACTCTTTGTTACTTGGCATATGCTATAATTCGGGGAAGTTGTATTCATTGTGTTACACGATGATTTTCTTGAACCAATCTTGGTGGTGGGGATTGAACCCCTTCTTTGTCTTGTCCCATTTTAAGGGTGTGCTCCTTTATTTTTATTTTTGTAGGGAGACGCAACAATTTGCTCTCCTTTGGTAATTATCCTCAACATAGCTGAGGGTAGAAAGTCGAACTGAGGACTTTAACCTTAGAATGTTTTAAATAATGTGTTCTTGTTGTTCTAAATAAATGTGGATGAAAGTTTTTTTTTAATTGCCTTGTTCTTGAGGCTGTTGAGCAAAAGATGTGCAATTTTTTGTCTTTCATTTCACTCGTTTTTTATTTGTTTTTCATTTAGTTTCTTAATAAGTCAAGCCAATGGCGTAAAACAAAGGCGCTTGCGGGAGACAACCCAATTTTTTCAGTGTTTGGTAGTAGTAGGAGTGAGTCTTAGGTAAAAGAGTGGAGAATTTTGGCCTAGGAAAAGAGCTCTCGAGTGGAAACTTCCTTTTGATCCCTTGACCGGACTTGGATTGGTATCACTTTGGCCTTGGCCCTTAATTTTATGCATGGATGTTTGTTTCACTTTTTATTATCCTTTCATCTCATGCGATTCGAGTTCGGTACCTTTGGTTATACTATGATAGTGTATGTGACATTGATCTTTTCATTATATCTCGTTATCTATTGCCTATTTTTGGCACGGTGTTTGTTCCCCGTGCATGCGTTTTTGTGTTCCTTGGTTTCATGGATTTAGGTGTATGAGATGGAGCTTCGTGGATATGTCATATGCACTCATTTGTGTCTTTCTGCCGGGTAAAGCTAAGCCTTTTCTCCGTTTATCATTATCACAATGAGGATAGTGTTGCATTTAAAGTGGGGGGTGGTAGGCTTAGCTATGTTATGTGCTTCATTGATATTTTGGCCATTGTGTTGTATGCTTTTCGTTTGGTCGCTTCTTAAGTAAAAATTGAGCAATTTTTAAAAAAATTCCAAGGTTTTGATGTTGCATTCGTGTGTTGAGCCTTCATGTTGATAAGATAAACGATTTAGTGAAAGTTTAAATGCATGTTACTTGACTTACTACCTTACCTTGTGAATGCGATTTTCATGCACGTATAGCTTTGATTTCATGAACCATGGTAACTAGTGACCGATTATGGTAGACTTAGGCACAATTCGACTACCTAGAACTCATACCCTTAACTTCGAGACGAAATAGAAAGGCCGACTTTGGTAGAGTTTGGGATGACAGTTATCGCATTTATTTGACCCGACCAGAGCCAAATATCCATCCTATGACATATTCCACAGTAACCCCTCTAAGCCTTGGTAGGATGGTTAGACCCTCATCCGACACTTAGCCATTCGTATTTAGCATGTAATTTCCCAACCCCAAGCCTTATTGGTGGTCTACGTTCCCTTGAACACCCTACGAATTGAGATTAATCATTTATTTCGATCACACTTGCTTAGGCAAGTGTGGGGTGGTCGAGTGGTATGTATGTAGAGAGGAGTTGGTGTTTTTTTTACGAGCTGTTTCATGACTTGGAGGGTAGGAGCTCAACTTTTATATATGTTACGTATGTGATGGCCTTTGACTCAAGCGAAATAAATGCAAAGTGTATAGCAGTTTCCTTTTTTGTATTCCAAAAAAAAAATTAATAAAGAAAGAGAGAAAAGAAAAGAAAAGAAAATTATCAAAGGTGTTATATGAATTTTTTATTATGAAAAGTGAATAAAAGGTTGTGTCAAAGAAAGCCAAGTGTAAAGGACTCGTTTATTGATATATTATGTGATGTTGGTGTTTGGGATGAGTACTTGTGATATAGAAACATGATAGTTCTTCATTTTTGCCTAATGGTACATGAAACATGGTATCATATGGCACTTTACTTCATAAATCATGTTTCTATAGTTGTTTTGAGATAGAGAAGAGTGGAGCTAGCTATGTTTTGTATTGGTACACCCCTTGATTAAGCTTGCTCGTTTCGATCTTTTTCTTGATTATTCCCCAGAAAATTCCTTCGGTTATCCCCGTCCCTAGCCTAACGTTACAACCTTGCAAGTCCTACTTGACCTTGCTTAGCCTTGGTTTGGCCTCGATTAGTGGAGATTCTTATGAAGTATGAGCCTATGTGTAGTCGTAATAACCAAGCTTCCATAATCCAAACCGGTGAACCGTGGTAAATGTAGGAGAAGCTATTCACACACACACACACACACATCCTGTTTGTTTGATAAGATAGGGTTAAGTGGCATGCATTTACTCATTTACTTGTCGGTTATCTTTGATATGTTATTGTCTTACTTTATGCTTGTAACGTTGACTCTTTGGCTTCTTTTAAAACGCTCATTTTTGCTCGAGGACGAGCAAGTGCTAAGTCGGGGGTGGTTGATCAGAGTCAACTTTACTATATTTTGGTGCATGTTTTGACCCCCGTTTACGATACTTTTGGCTAATTCTGGGTAGTTTTAGACCATTTATAAGGCAAAAACACATTGAGCACTCACTTTGAGGTAAACCGTCAAATAGATGGAAAACCTCAACATTTTACAGTATTGTGACCCCTTTCGAGGCCTATCTTTCTTGCGGAATTACGCTCGGTATGTTGTTTGGCATGTGAAATGCAGGAAATAGTTGACTCGTAAACCCGGACGATGAGGCATGAGGCTTAGAGAGGCATAACCGAAGCCCGAGAATGGAAACGGATCAAATATAGTTGTTGTTTTCGCCTTACATTCACTTTATCCACAATTTGAGCTACTGTGGAGGCATTTTCAGGACTTGTTCTCTTCATGAAAGTTGTATATCATTGAATGGGATTTCCAATGCAACTTGAATCACTGAAATCAGAGCTCTGCACGCAAAGATATTTCCCGATTACTAAAGCTGTATCAGTGCTGAAAGTTTCTGCCTGCTCAATGCGCACGCATTGCCCGTAATGCGCACGCATTCGGACGTTTCGATAGATTTTTAGCTTCAGGTTTGATGTAAAAATCAGATTTTTCACTCCCCATTTCATATCCACTCATACTTAGACTCCCTTAGGTCATTTTTCTTCACTTTTCTTCCTTAGAATAGCTCATCTTTCATTCTTTACCTTCGATTAAACATAAATTAGCATAGATTCTCTCTTTATTGTTGGTGTTTTTGAAGTCTTCTTCCCCAAGTGACAATGGGTTTGGATGAAGATTGATACAACTTAAATTTCCTGCATTTTTGGTAACTAATCATTCCTCTTTTTAGTTTTATGGCTTTAATCCTTCCTTTGATTGTTATTTCTTGCTTTATCATGAATAGCTAAATATATCATAGTCAAATCATGTGAATATTGAAGAAATCACACTCTAATTGATGAAATTGGGAATGGGTAAAGGTTAATTGATGTTGTATAGATGAATTCATGTCTTAAACTTGTTCTTAATGCTTG
This sequence comes from Gentiana dahurica var. dahurica, assembly GCA_024500145.1. Lineage (NCBI taxonomy): Eukaryota > Viridiplantae > Streptophyta > Magnoliopsida > Gentianales > Gentianaceae > Gentiana > Gentiana dahurica. The sequence continues at coordinate 65,384,287 of CM044906.1, forward strand.
AATTAGACTGTACACCTAGTTAATGAACACACACCTTTTATAAATATATGTTGCGAAGGGGTGTGGGAAAAGGGGGTTTAAGATCATTTCTTATAATCAACTGAGTTGTTTAGATTGATTAGGGAGTGAGGTTCTTTCGGTTGTGAAATTGAGCAACTCTAGCGCGTTAATCTAGTTTCGGTCAGTTAAATCCTTAAAGGCGGACTGTTGAATCGGGAAAAAGGTGTTTGATTGTTGTATGGCGTCTTACACTAGCTTTAGAGTTTGTACCCATGAATGAGTCGATACGATCATTAGGTTGGTAGGTTGGTTAAGCTCATTCCCGAGATAATCGATTAGAGGGGTGAGAGTATTCTATTGGATCGTGGTTTGACTATGTCTCTCTTTATAGCTCTTATTATCTTTAATTTACATATCGTTTTAGCATAATTGAATACTTGAAACATCTTGGTTAACCTAAACTAAATCCGAAGACGACATTGGTATTCGATAAATTCCTCATGGGATACGACCTTGCTCGCTACTATAGTGCATCCGACTCGATACTCTGCCGGTTAAAGTCGGACCGTCACTATTTTGGCCATCAAGTTTTCTATCTTAATTCTTTGAACTTTTCAAAAGCTTCAGACTTATACTTCATTAAGTATATGTAACCATATCGAGAATGGTCATCAGTGAAGGTGATAAAATAAGAGTATGCTCCTTTGGCTTGAATTGACATTGGGGCGCATACATCAGTATGTATGAGCTCAAACAATTCGTAGGATCTTATCCCTTAGCCACTAAACGGTGACTTTGTCATCTTACCAAGTAAACAAGCTTCGCATGTATCAAATGATTCATAATCAAAGTGATCCAGTAATCCATCTTTATGGAGTTTGGGAATGCGATTCTTATTTATATGGCCATGTCTACAATGTCACAAGTAGGATTCATTCAAGTCATTTGATTTGGTTTTCTTGTTGCTTATATTAAGTATATCAATATTCATATCTAATACGTAGAGACCATTGTCAGGTTTGCCCGTACCATAAAACATTCCATCCCGGGAAAAAGAACAACATTTATTCTCAAACGTAAAAGAAAATCCAACAACATCCAATGTAGAAATAGAAATAATGCTCTTCGTAAGAGCAGGAACAAAATAACTGTTATTTAATTCTAGTACTAGCCCACTGGGCAATGAAAGAAAATAAACTCCTACGGCTAGGGTAACAACACTTGCTCCATTCCCAACGCGCAGGTCCACTTCTCCTTTCCTCAGATCTCTAGTCCTTCTTAGGGCCTACATATCCGTACAAATATGAGAACCACATCCAGTATCTAATACCCAGTGGTTAGACTTAGAAGAAGCAATATTGATCTCAATCATAAACATACCTGAAGTCGAAGCATCGTTATCCTTGTTCTTCTTGGCATTCAAGAAGGCTTTGCAGTTTCTCCTCCAATGGCCAGGTTGGCCACAATGGAAGCAAGCATCCTTGTATTTGTCTTTAGCTATTTTAGGCTTCGGCTTGGTAGCCTCCTTCGTCTTCTTGGACTCTTTTGGGATTTCTTCTTCCCTTGGAAGAAGTCACGAGCAACACTTGCTTACCCTTGCCAACAATGCCTTCCGCAGTTTTAAGCATATTCAAAAACTCCGTGAGGGAGGAATCAATCTTATTCATGTGATAGTTCATCACAAACTGCAAGTAAGAGTCCGGTAGAGATTGCAGAATCAAGTCAATACTCAACTCACGCCTCATCTTATGGCCAAGCTTCTCAAGCCTCTCAATATAACCGATCATCTTTAGCAAGTGTGACCCAGCCGGGGAACCTGGAGCCATCTTACAACCAAAAGCGCCTTCGAGACCTCATACCTCTCAGTGCGAGACTGGGAAGCAAAGAGTTACTTTAGGTCCGTCATTATGGTGTAAGCGTCCATTGACCCATGTTGTTTCTGAAGTTCCAGTGTCATAGAAGCAAGCATGATGCAAGTAGACAGCCTCCTCACTGTCAGAACAGTGTTTTGCATGCTTCTTAGCCGATTCCTCATTAGTAGCATCTTCAAGGTCCTTAGTCAGGGGTGTGTCCAAAACATAGCTAATTTTTTCATGTCTCAAAATGATTTTGAGATTTCTTTCCCAGTCGAGAAAGTTCGTTTCTTCAAGCTTGTTATCGATGATAAAACGAAGGTTCAATTTATTCGACATTTCTACAACAATAAAGTAAAGATAACATAAGTAAAAGTTCATGAATACAAAACCCTAAAATTGCACTTCAAAATTTTAATTAGGTTTTGCTCCCACTAGCCAACTATTCGCAATTGGCTTTCAAGAATTTTAATTTTTTCTTTAGTGGATGGAATCCAATCTTGTTGACTCGATCCCCGACGAGGGCCGATCGACCGGGTCAATTTCGAAAGGTGTGTACACTTACCGGTTGCATCTCATGCGGCTTCCATTGGTTGACTAGTAAACTCTTTGACAATTCACATCTTATGTGATATAGTTAACCCATTGTCTCTAAAATCATACGGTTCTGACAAGGGCCAATCACCACAAGATTCTTAGTCGAGTCGTAACCCAAATATTCATGACATCTCATAACGATCTTAGATCGATAATGACGATATACCCGAGATATGTCAACTCCCAATGAGGGCCGATCAGTTGGATCCGAGCAAGGGCTCTTTACCGTCATTATAATATTGGGAGACAAATATAACTCGAGTGTTGTGAGAATAATTATTCAAATTAATTCACTTAATTAATTTTTCGGATTAATTCTCTTAATTAATTTAATTATGGTCTCGTCTTATACGTGCATATTTCTACATTATCAAATAAAGTAAAAACATACACCATTCCTCGCACAATATAACTGGTATGATCATGGACTTTTCCTAGGTGCGGTTTCGAATATAAACTGACGAAACCGCAGGTCACAATCTAAAGGTAGCTGCAACCGTCAATAGGATCTTTAATGCGCCATTCTCCAATGGGATTTATTTGTCTTCTTTCTTTGCTCTCCATCTTCAGCTCCATTCTTGTTACATAAATCTATCTAACAAATATATACACCCGCCACACACGGGGGGAGCCAACAGAAATGAGATAAATGCGGAAAATAAACAAAGTCACGTTCTTTATAACGGCCTAGGACAATTTGAAAAACCAACAGAAAATAAATCATTCACATGTATCATATTGGTCGAGTCCATGATCAATCGGGGTCCATATAATCACATTATATCTACAATATCTAATTCATACAATAATAAATCTTATGAAAAAGATTAAATTTTAATTCTTCCAATTTGCGTCTTATTTTATCAAATCGATTGATCAATTAACTTTTAATTAATTAAACGACTTCAATCGAAATGAAAATTAACGATTAATCTTAAATCGATTTTAATTTTTATTTTAATCAATTGGAACTATTCAAATTAAATCAAAATTAAACTTGGTCTCTTTTGTTTCTTTCCTTTTGATTCTTAATCATAAGATATGCCTTTGGTTTTCTAAACCAAAAGGCATCTGCTTTGGCCCTTTCCAAAATCAAAATTTTGAAAAGGGCCTAGGCTAGGCCTTTTCCAAAATCAAATATTTTGAAAAAGGCCTAAGCCTATTCCAAATAAAATTTGGAAAGGCCATTACCTAATAATTCCATGTAGCATCCCAATGGTCCAAACTATTTGAATCATTAGTTAGCCATACGACATCAACTAAACAAAGAGATATCAATGCACCATAAAGTAATCACAAAACAACAAAAAAACGGAGATCCACCACATACCACCAGCCGGCGGCAACACCCTGCAGCGCCGCCACCGGCGGCGGCAATGCGATGGGGAGCCGCCGCCAGTCGGCTGGGCGCTCTATCCGTTTTATATATATTTTTTATTTCCATTTCGCGAATCTAGATCTTGCATCTATCTTTTAATTACTACGCAAAGTAATTAATGGTTATTGTTTAAGTACGAACTCCGCTACCACTGTTAGGAAATCAACTAGTTCATGCAGCAGAATTTAAAATTTTGATTTCCGATCCCACGATCGACTTCGTTTAATACAATAAACACGTTAAGTAGTTGACGGCGATTACCTTGGCCGATCTAATAGATCGGCGCTTTGACCATCAATGGAGAGTAGTAGTGCGCGCAAGCCGTCCACGTGTCCGGCCTCTAACGATATCCATACGAGCACCTCGCCAGAATCCTCCTTGGATAGCTACTAGAAAAAACCGGTTGCTAGACCGGACTTTTTCTCTCTCTAAATCTCTCTCTAAGAAGCTCTCAGTTTATTTGTAAATTAGAACTATTCTAATTGTGATGATACAAAAAAGCTAGCCAACCCCTCTCTTATATAGGAGAGTGGTGCGCCCTTTATGTCTTCCAAAACTGATTGAGATTAGCTTCTAGTAGATTGACCAGAGAGAAAAACACTTTTCTAATAAAATAAGGAAAATCACTTTAATTAATTTATCTCTTTTATTTTAATATCTTATATTAAAATAAATCTAAGATATTGTCAATATCTAATATTGAATATCTTTATCTTATTACCATAAATATATTTTTCCAAAATCAATTAATATCCAATATTAATATATGATAATCTCATTAAATAAATTGCACAATCCAAGTGTATCTTATACACATATGACTTGCGCCCCATATTGCCAAATATTGGCATCCGGAATATTTTTTAATTAATCAATATAATTAATATCTTATATTTAATTTATTCATAATAAATAAATACCGTCATTTTAATTTAATCACTATAACACTTTATAGACGAGATAAACTTTCCTTATTTGGTTATCTACCATATTTTAATCCGGCTAGATGTTCTTATGTGTGTGACCCGATAGGCTTCCGAATATGCTGACCGTAGACACAAAGTGCAAATTACGAAAATGCCCTTTATACCCAACGATCACGGGATAGCGTATAGCAACACACTGTGACCCCCAATCATCGGAAGAGTCAAAGGCAATGACTACTACCTTCCATGTGAAATAGTTATCGTGTAAATAGAATCATATCACTGTTATAATATCCATACGGTCGCATCTCGAGTGTCATTATATTAACGACCGTATCTTATAATCCAGATATCATGCTCTCTCGAAGTAACTCATTTACTTGCACTTTGCAAAGATTCACGAGAGTAAGATAATCCTTTTAAGAAGGCCCTTTCGGATATTTACTCCTATTCATAGGATACATGATTTCCGGACGAGCAACACGAATCCTACACATGCTTCAATATCACACTCATTCACTACCGCATGATCACCCCATGGCTAGGGGAAACCTCAATTGTGTCAAAGTATGACAATCCACACTGTGATGCCATGAAGACTCCGGTCTTAAGATAATTACACAACCGCCACAAAGTGCGACACTTAATAAAGTAAGTGGGTTAGTCTAACGTACGCATTCTCTAATACACGTCCACGTACAGTCCAAGTATCCCTACACTTCGATATACGAGATCTATCCCTATCTTCATAAGATAGAAGACATCTAATACGTGTTAGTCTAATCGTACTATTAATGTCCTGTTTAATAGTACCTACAACTAAAGACATTTAAGTATCAAACCAATTAAAGTGATTTGAGATCTCATCAACCATAATCACCTTTATGTTTCTCTTTCACAGTTTGACACGAGGGACGTTATCATATATACAATATCGCAATTGGTCTGCTAATCGAACAAATATATAATAACAGAAAGCCTTTTATAATATGTACAAACATAAAGAAATAGTATAAATGATCCGACCCGGCGGATCCGGTCCAACTCGATTGGGTTTAGGACACTGTTTCAACACTGGTGTGTTTTGTTTGGTATACCAACACACTGCCTTGTGCATAAGTCTTGGTGGATTGAATTCTTGACTGTGGGAAAGGTTGCATCACTGAGTCAAGGCTCTGTCCCTGTCTGCTTTATCCCCTTAAACTGCTGGGATGTTTGACTACATATCCTAGTGATCTGCCTGCTGAACTTCTGCCCTTTTTTGTGCAAACTTGTATCTTGCTGACCATTCCATACCTGTTATTCCCTACTGATGTTCCAAGTTTACTTGCCTAAAGTTTTTCTCCTGATATAGTGCATTAGTTCTTGTACTTAGGCCTCTGTTTAGTTCTTGACAAAATTGCTAACTGCTTTGTGATCAGTGCAGCATTCTGCTTCAGTTAATCCATTCAGGCACCTTGCTTGATCAGATTGAATGTCCCAGAATACTTCTGATTTGTCAGCCTAGGTTTAGTTCTGTCCTTGGATATTTTGCTAGCTAAATCCTATTGTATTACTTTTATCAAAATCTGTAGTACATCTGTTGAACAATCTGTCTATTTGATTACTCTGTAATAGCACTGTTTCTGCATTTCCTTTTTAACTTGTAATTTGATCAGAATCTGTACTGGTTCTCATACTTGCAATAGTTAAAACTGTTTTGTATACTGCATATCTCTAGCATTTTTCAATCAACTGTGTTTAACCTATCTATCTGTCTAAGTTATCTGTGTTATCATTTTAATTATAATACCTTATGTTATTCTGATAAGTTGTACCCATCATGTGCATGTGTGATTAATCTGTGATAATTTGAAATATTTTATGAACCTGTTCAATTTAGCAATTATCTAAGAATCGGTGTCAAATCTTGTTTAGTGATTCATCAAATCAATCACACTTTAGTTACTTTTCTGATAATCTAGGTCACAAACACATTCGAATAGTTGATTAATCATCTTCTAGATTGATTGACTAGTAATTGTGTTTTGTACTTAGCTGATTCGAAAAAGAAGTTTTAAAATCACCCAACACTTTCACCCCCTATAGAGTGTTTTATTGTGCATTATCGATCCAACAAAACACATGCACTCGCATTTCTAATCTTAAGCTACCAGCTTCTAAACTTCCCACGATCCATCTCAAAGGTCCCACTCACATCCAGTCTTAGATACTACTCAGCCTTTCTTAAAAACAAGTCAAGCTTAGTGCTACACTCCTCTTTCTCCAAAATATTCTAAGATCAACATTAATCTTTCCTTCATCAAACACCCTTTTTTTACTTTAAGATACCCATAAACCATCATCACAGTTCCACTTAGCTTGCACCATTTTCTGCAAAATGCTAACGGTTCAATCCTTCTACACTTCACATCTTATTCTAACCTCCTTAAAAAAACAACTCCAAGTTACAACACACAAGAAAGATCCGCTTTTCGAGCCTACTAGGGTTTTTACTCAACCAAGTCCACCATCAAGAAATTTCAAAACCTTAATCCAAATCACGTTGGTCCTAAAAAATTCACATTAAACTTCAAGAGATATACCATGATTCAAAAACACTTGACCACAACAACATAGTTAAACACACCTCAAACTTCATAAATCATCAAATCAACATCCCGGTCCAAACTTTTGATGAACCCATTCATCCTTGAATCTAAGATTAATGTTTAAGCATGTCTTCCAGGAACTATTCCATTAAACGATTACTTCCTACCACCGATACTCGTCTAATCAGAGAATATAGAACTTACAAACAGGCTTAAAAGGTCTCCTCTGAAACTAAGGGCAACTTCATGCAGCGAGTCATAACTCCAAGCACTACTAGAATTTCGGTCTCTAATGAGGAGAATTTAATGAGGAGCTGTAATTTCGTCATTAAATGATACTTATAATGAGGAGAGTTGAATTATTTTGTTGGTTGATGACCAATTATTATTTCTCCTCATTAGTTGTCGTATTTCTCCTCATAAAAAATACAATAAATAAAATCTCCTCATTATTCATAATTTCTATTATTTTATTTTTTTTGGAACCTAAGGTTTAATATTTTTATAATCCTAAACTCTATCAAAAACAACAACACACCTATCCCTCACATTCAGATGTTATCCCAACCTAGCCGCAGCTTCTTAGTCTCAAACCCTATCAACCATTCGTTTCTCCTTCTCCGATCGGCGACGGGGCGACGGGGCGACTGACCCCTCAACAACAACGAAGCTGCTAGCAGATGGCCAGTTCATTTCGTCTTCCCTCATAGAGTCGCGATATAACTCACATAGTTGCACCTTACTCCGTTCCTCTTTCTGGCAGCGGTGGCAGCGGTGGCAGCGGTGGCCTACACAACAACAATGAAGCAGAGATCTGGTGGCCACTTCATTTCGTCTCAAATCCATGGTTTTTTCCCTTCTCACCCTTTCGTTGATTTGATCTTGGTGTTCTGCCATGCCTTCTTGCGTTTTTGCCTTTTGTCCTCCTTTTTACCTATGATTTGGTTGTGCTTTTGTTCTTTATAATGATTTTGTTGTATCATTCCATGTACTTTTAAGTTGTTGCTCGTATGATATGAGGACTTTCTGTTTATTCTTCTACCCAAAAAAAGCTATTGCAATTTTGAAAAGCTACAACAGGTAACTCTGTCTTCTCATTGCACTTCTACTTATGTTCTAGTCTATTATATTGTGTGTGAATGACATTATTTACTTCTTTAAGATGCTGACCATTATTGATTTTTGTTGTCCTTTTTATCTTTGATTCAAACTCTGGATCAAATTTTTATTTGATTCTGAAGATTGCATATGCATTCTATGGACAAGTAAGAGAACAAGAAGACGATGAAAAGCCACGGTTGAGGCTGTTAATGGTTAGTACCCTATCAGTTTAGTCTTTTAATTTACTTATGCTTGTTTCATTATTATTTTTCAAAATAATATAGATTGGTGTACCGTGATTACTGAGGTAACTGCTGAAAATGCTATGGATTTGTGAGCTTCGTGTATGCCTAGGTGCTGCAATTAATAATATCCGAGTGCACAACTTGCCACATATAATATTTCAACTACAGATATTTATCTTAAAATTAGGCAATATGATACACATATCGATTCTTAAACTGTGATCTTCAATATGGTCTGTCTTTTTTATCTGTTTGAGTATGAATTCATTCATCTTTTCCATTGTTGCTATCTATCATCAAGATGATTTGTGGTGGTGTGCTACCTTTATGGATAAAGAAACATTATGCATTGGAGTAGTCAGGTATTTGATATGTTTTCTTGGCAAGCTGCTTTGTTTTTGGCTAAGTAATTTGTATCTTTTTAGTTGGGTCTTGCAAGATATTTGTATGTCTTGAATTACCTTGACAATGTGTTTAAGTGAAGTTTGTGTATGAGCCATTAGGATTGGTTAGTAATCTGTTTTAGTTCAAGTCATGATTCTAACTGTTGGGACTTGCCTCTATTTTGTTGTACCTGATAAGAATTCATGTCTGTACAAGTTCAGGCTTTCTTGCTGTTGTATGAGTCTTGATAATCTATTTGCAGAGTCTCAGTTCTGTTTTAGTTCATGTCTGGAATTTGTTTGTCCAAGTCTTACTTAAGTCTTGCGTCCTGCTTCTGTCGAGGACAAGTACATGTTTGTATTCAATTTTGTTAAGTCCAAGAGGCCTGTTGTTTTGAATATGACTTGTAGCTTCTATCTGAATGCCATTTTGCTGAGTTGGTAATCTTTCACCTGCCTACTAAAAGTTGTAATATGCTTTGTTGCTTGCTGATCTGTTTTGACACATGTTCCGTGCATTTGATTTGCAGAGTCTTTTCCTTTCGTTAAGGTCTTTGTTTTGCCTACTATGCTGTAACTTGTTCATGACTTGTTTGCTAATCTGTTTTGTGTTTTTTATTTTATTCATATTCTGCTTTAGTTAAAAATTATGATGGTGAATTAATTCGCTCAATTATTTCCCCATTATTTAATGGTAGTCTATTTCATGATTCATATTTTTGCATTGATGGATTTTGTTGCTATGTCTTTTATCAATGTCTGGGTTGTTAATATTATGAAGTTCATCAACTGGTTGATATGTTTTGGCTTTCTGAGTTGGAATTAAGTTATTGTGGTGATTTTTCTCCTATCACGTGTGTTCTCTGCTATTGCTTCCAATTCTTAATGTATGTCCGTCCTTGCTGGATTTCGAAGTGGATTTATGAATTTCGTTTACTTCAATGTTACAGTAGATTCTTTGGACCATTCTGCTCTTTAAATTAAGTCATCAATGAATCTTGCTTTTTGCCTTTGGAGAATTTGATTCATAGTTGCTTTGTTAAGAAATATACTAAAATGTTGCTTTCATGCTCTAGCTCCCAATTATGCATACGCATACATATATACTTATATACTATATCCATGTTCCTAACTGTCTTGTGTAGCCTGCTACTATGAGTCCGCAACTCGAGTTCATAATCTGCCCTATAATCAATTAGAACCTTTATAGCTTGAGCTAGTCTATATGCCTAAGCCATGATGTTAAAATGTGTAGGGTTAGTTTAGTTGCCTAAAAGTGATGTCGGTTGCTCTAGTCCTATAAAGCTTGTTGCATGATTATGGTTATATGCTAGATTAAGAGACTGATGGTGCCTTGAATTTGTGATGGCCTTTATATCTTGAATAATCTTTTTTCACCGAGACTTTTAGGATCTATTTTAATCAACCTAATCAATAAGCTATCCAAATTTCTTATTTTTTTCTTTCGTCCAGCTGCATATTTACGGTCTGTTTGACATGCTAGGTTGTCTGAGTATGACCTGTGATATTTCATGAATTGAAGTGGTGTATATGATTTAGTATTGTTTATTTGTACAGCAACAATCAAAGCAGAATAGTGGTTTTGTTTCCATTTTGATTTGGTTAAGTGTTGAGTTCTTTTATATTTCCTTATGCCTTCTCAAGAAATTCAAGTATTTTAGATCAAATACTGACAAGATTTTGTTGTCCAGCTAAGTTGGATATGGTGGAACGGTATCAATTGAAAGGAGTAATACTGCATCGTTTGAAAAGGAGTGTTCTGGGACAATAATCCAGCAATCAAAGATGTATAAACAAGCACTTTCCAACAGCCAATTACTGTAGTACGTAAGCATATTCTGGAAAGCAACGTGTTTCTTTTAGGGATGTTATATATATTACAAAATTCTTTAAATTTACATTTATGTGCAACTTATCTTTTGGGGAATAATCTATCATTGTATATATTGAATCATTGATGTATTTCATCAGTATAAAACTTATATTGGCTTGCTTTATTTAATGTAGTTTTGGGTTTCAAAATTATTATTAATATTTCATGATTTAATGTGGAGCAAATGGTCTTTTAATGAGGAGATGCATTATTAATGTTTCATAATTTAATGAGGAGCAAATGGTCTTTTAATGAGGAAATGTATTGTTAATGTTTCATGATTTGATGAGGAGAAAATGGTCTTTTAATGAGGAGTTATGTCGTCTTTATAAATAATTTTAATGAGTAGAATATATCCTCATTAAATGTATGATATAGTCAATGAGGAGTTCCAATTCTCCTCATTATATATCTTTAGCGGCGGAGGCGGCAATGAGGATCGAGATCTCCTCATTAAATAACTTAATGAGGAGAAATGGACAATTAATGAGGAGATTTCTCCCCATTAAAGACCGAAATTCTAGTAGTGAAGGGGAACAAAACACTTTCATGACAACACTAAAGCATAAGGTTTCAAAAGACACTCTTGAAGAAAACTTGAAATCAAACATAGAATTGAAAATCCTCAAAGATCTAAAAACAACATTTGATTCCTTCAACCATAACGTAGAGCTTTAGAGGAAATTATTTCAAAAGCACAAAAGACACGGTGACGTACTTCATGAATTTTTTTTACTGGTTTGAAAGGAAGAAACAACTTCCACACACGGTTTGAAGTAGAAACCGCAAAAGATAAGAAAGAAATGACACTTGATCTTGAATAAGGGTAATGTTATGTCAAACCCGTAAAAGCATCCGCGGATTCGTATTAGGCCTCCACAAAGGCCCAGTTACGAATAGGGTCCTTGGACCAATCAATTTGCACCTCTATAAGCCGAACCAAGCCAGGTATAATCTAGTTCGCCTCGCACCATTCGGATGCTTATCATTGGTCAGGCAACGAGCGTCGATACTCAAAGCTTGTATACTCGTTTGTACTTCCTTTCCGCCTTGTAACCGACTATGTAATCCCTATAAATAACGGCACCATTTCTATTTCAAAGGGATCGATAATTGAAATACGAAGCCAAGCTGTGCCAATTTGTCAACAATCACTCTCTCATACTTGCATATTGTTCTTGTCAAACTTTATAAACGTTTCTTGAATAATAAGAAAACATAAACGCTCAAACACTAAGATATCCACTAACAATATAAATACCTCACATCGACGTTTTTGACAACGTCGGTTGGCTCCGTTACCGGGAAAGACTGCGCGAAAGCATTCTTTTCCGTTCATATCTGAGATTTGTTGTTCTTCAACTCCGCCTGCCTGAGTTCGTCACTTTCTGGGTTTCCTCCAGAGTCTTCATCAAATCACCATCCGGTTCATCCGGATTCCCCAGATCTTCATTGCCTTGCGCAAGATTCCAAGAAATCTAATAAGAGCTTTGTTTCGTTGCACTTAGAGGCCCAAAACCTCTTTCAAGTTCATCACCAAATCCTAGGTCTACGGACAGTTTGATACATCTACATCAAAAAGTATCATCGAAGCTTACAGATCTTTTCCCCGTCACCGGAATGGCAGAATGTCAAAAACGAGATCTGCAGGTGTTGCGTTGTACGATGGCCTACCTCCAACTACCTAAAAGGCAGGCAAAGGTATGACTCAGGCTACTGATGGTACGACCTTCTGTCGCGACGTCACTACTAATGACCCTGAAGGTCATCACACTACCAGCCCATGGGGCGAAGCTACTCATCAATACGATGCGAGGTCCTACCGCGACAATAGAGCGAGAACTAAAGAAACTCTGGGTCAGGACCGTGCAGACAAAAGAAAGGATTCGGCTGAGGCCTCCAGGCCATCCTGCTCTAATCACATATCTCCCCGCGACGAGATATTGGCTTGTGAAAAACTCTATGTAAGGGCATTGAGCGCTCACACCGCCTATGCCGAAAGGATTCATCGGACGAATCAGAACCTGGTCCACTTTGAGGAACCGACGCTCCCGATCATCTACTTCATTCCCCCAACGGGATCACCAACTATCACCAAGCACGTTGTGCCATCTGCTCCGACTGTAATATCTTCTTCCCATCGGCATGAAGGGGAAGGGGTGCCCAATCATATACGAGTTGACCTCACAGAAAGAGGCCAATCCAAGATCATCTAGGTCCCAAGTCGGGAATAAGGGATAAGGATCCCCACTAAAAGAAAAGCGACGAAGTCAATTCAGCATGTCGGAACGTAAAGTCTAGGCTAGGTGATCGACGTGATGATCACAAAGCCCAATCCGAGATGTCCAGGATGGCGGGTAGTTACTAGCACTACATGCCGCACCCGCTCGATGATCAATTCGTAAAGCTCCAAAAGAAAGTTGAGGACGTACAAAGGGTCAAGGATGGTAAGGAGGATAATGAATCCCGTGGAACCATCGTCATCGATAAAAGGGTCCTGAAAGCAGCACTTGAAGGGCTCTATTATCCTTCATTCCAAACCTACTCGGGGATGACCTGCTCGTGTGACTGGCTCACAACCTTGCAAAGCAGGGTCTCCCTGGTAACTAGAAATCAATGGGCCTGGTGCATCGCATTTGTGGGGTGTGATGATAGATTGGGCAGCTTCATGGATCCGAAACCTTCTAGCAAGATCGATTTTATCTTAGGATGATCTTCACGCTAAGTTCATAGTTGAGTTCATGGCCGCCGGACCACCAAAGAAAACACATACTGATTTGTTCGAGGTTTGGCAAGGAGAAATTGAGTCAACTCGCAGTTACTATGAATGCTTCAACAAAATCTACAAATTGACCAGGGGTCCGACCGATTGTGTGGTCATGACCATCTTTGAGAGTGGGTTGGCAAAGGGCTATCTCAAGTCCAAATTCGCCCTCTCGCATGGTGACCGTGACGAGACTAAATTTTATGAATATCACCATGATCTTGGTCACACCACCGAGGATTGCAAACAACTGCGGAAAGGGATCGAACGGTTGATAGCCCGAGGATCTCCGAACTATTATAAGTGAGACAGGGATAACGCGAATCGAGGTAATCCCCCAGCTCACCGCAACGGGCGAGAAATCCATATGATCCCGGAGACTCCCTCGGTAGCAACAAGCTCAAGAGTCAAATCAACTCTTTGAATCATGTCCTTGAGAAACCAATTGTCCTGCGCGGGATGGAACAACCTCTGGCTTTCACCCATTGCGAATTGGTGGGCCTCCAGACCCCTTGAACACACCCATCATCATGTCAACAGTCATCAATGATGCCCACGTAAACCAGATCCTGATAGACACCGGGGCCTGCAGAGACATCTTGTACTATAACCGTTTCAAGAAGCCCAGCTACGTCGATTCGTGTCTACGACCTCATGAAGACGCATTAGAGGGGTTCACTAACGACAAGGTTCAAGTCAAAGGGGGCATCAACATGGATTTGCATATTGGCGGTCTTGAGCCTTTCAGAACCGAGAGGATAAGTTTCCTTGTAGTCGACCTCCGGTCAATCTACAACATGATCCTATGGATCCCAGCCCTTAAACAGCCCCAAATGGCCGTCTCGGTCCCAACTAAGAGATTAAAGTTCTATATCGGAAATCAGGTCAGGGTCACGGTCAGCCAACCTCAAAAGCTCTTGGCACATATCCGAGATAGACAAATGGCTCGTATGGAATGAAAGAACATTCTTAGAGTGTCGCAACAACGTAAACACAGTTTGCATGCTCTATGACTTTAAAAGGTACTTGTAAAGTCGACATGGGTTATGGAAGCCACTCTCTTGTGCTTTAACGTGAGTGGTCTCACTTTCTTGCTTTTTGGGTTATGGCGTTCATTCTCTTGTGTACTCACGTGAATGACCTCGCTTTCTTGTAAACAATCAACCCGCCCACGCGGTAGAGCGAGCTTAATAAAGTCCGACTTTAGATTCTGCCAAATTGTTTTGTCTTCATTTATGAAATCGCAACTTTCAACACAAAACAAATGATCGATTCAACTCGACTATTGTTCTTGACAAACTCGCATCTGAGCACCCGTCGACCTTGTCAAAAACAAGGGGCCGCTATGCTACACACCTACGAGCTCGACGCGCTCCAAAGGTTGGGAAAAATTTCGGCGAAACTACACCAATCGAAATGAAGACAAGCAAGACGACAATTCATAGTCAAAAGAGCTAAAATCAAGCTCAAAGGTTAATCGAACCAAAAGTAGCAAAAATAAAGGCTAAAAGACACGGACAAATAAAAAGTTATATGGTTACAACACCTAAAAACAATGAGATAAGTGAAATTGTTACAAAAGCAGAATGATTTTGAAGTTATCACAAGAAAAATTTCTAAGAAGAGGAGCGAGGTGGGTTAGAACAAATCCCATAAGCACTTCGGTTCATGGACTCTATGAGCCTAACCACATTAGCCTCATGATCCTGCCTCGCTGTGTCAGCACCTAAGTAAAGGGACAACGAATCTCCCCTAAAAATTTACGTGTTATCGGGAATAGCCTGGGCTTCAACCTCTTCCCCGGTTATCAGAGCACTCAAATTTTCTAGTTCGACTTGCAGAGGAATCCATGGTTCTTTCCTAGCTTTCTCCATATCCCCTAGGTACCCTTAAATCCCAGACTTGAGTAGGGCACAAATTCATGAAATTGCATCAAACTTGGAGTGATAGCCGCTCGCTGACCCGGTCGGCAATTCGCTGCAGGGTAGTGGCATGGTTACCCATATCCCTGTGATGTGATAGATGCCCTGATCGGCACCATAAGCCTGACCAACTTGGCACTATAATCCCGACCAACTCGGCACTATAAGCCCATCACCAGTGCACGGCACTAGGTCCGTACGCTTCAAAGCATGGTGCCTCTCGGCCAGTCGCGTGTATGCCATGAAATGCCGCCAAGCCCGATTCAAGCTCGGCATGATAAGCCCCTCACCCAGCGCACAACAGTAGGTCCATACGCTTCAAAGCGCCGTGCCTCTCGGTCGATCGCGTCCATGCCATAAAATTCTACCAAGCCCGACTCAAGCTCGGCACTATAAGCCCGTCGTCCAGTGCACAGCACTAGGTCCATATGCTTCAAAGAACGGCGCCTCACAGCCAGTCGCATCTACGCCATAATAATGCTGTTAAGCCCGTCGCCCAGTGCACAGCGTTATAAAGCCCGACTCTAGCTCGGCACCTCAAGCCCATCACTTCAATGCACGGCATTTTAAGCCTGAGACCAGCTCGGCATCGTAAGGCATGTAAGATCATCGGTACTTTCTACTCCCTAACTCTCATTTGAACAATGGCGAGCTCAGGAAGTAGGGGCCATTGATATTCCAAACCCATAAATTGCCCGCGGATTAGTTTTAGGCCTCCATAAAGGCCCAGTTACGAATAGTGTCCTTGGCCCAATGAGTTCTCACCTCTATAAGCCGAACCAAGGCAGGTATAATCCGACTTGCCTCACACCATTCCGACACTTATCATTAGTCATGCAACGTGCATCGATACTCAAAGCCTTCTCCTTCTTAGGATGATCCAAAGCATTGGGGGCTGTCCATATCTCCCTTCAACTCCTACCCCGCATAACTAGGAAACAAAGTCATAGGCTACAAATGAAGAGCCCGGAGCAGCCAAAATACACTCCAACTCGCACGCAAGGAGCTCGACTCGCAGCTTTACGAGTTGTATACTCGTTTGTACTTCTGTAAGCCCTATAAATAGCGGCACCATTTCTCTTTCAGAGGGATTGATAATTGAAATACGCATCCAAGCTCTGCCAATTTGTCGACAAACACTCTCTCATATTTGCATATTGTTCTTGTCAAACTTTATAAACTTTTATTGAATATTAAGCAAACATAAAGGCTCAAACACTAAGCCGGATATCCACTAACAATCTAAATACTGCACCCCGACATTTCGCACCTTCGGGTAACACTGAAACAAACTTTTTTTTGTGAACTGGGTTTAAGATAGCCAATTCTGAAGGGATTAACAACAAGGGTTGTCTGGGCACTGGCGTACAAAGCACTTACTAGCAATAGGACTAGGTCTATCGTAGTAGAGTACTGGAAAATCAAGGTCGATCCCACAGAGACTCGAAAGAATGTCTAATTATCAAGATTGAGCTTGTCACAATAACGGTCTCGACCAACTATAATGTAGACAGTAGTAAAATTGGTAACAATCAACTAGCAAGATTATGCAAGTTCAACGAAGCAAACTAGAGTTTCTAATGTATTAGTTCAATTATGAGTAATTAGTTATCCCCCCATACATGCAACAGTCCTTCCCACTGGTAAATCTATTCATTGTTCAGCTACGGGTACAACTCCTAACCCTATCTACTCCAACAATGGCAGTAGACAATCTATATGCAAGCTACCCTCCTTAATTGGTCCGTAATAGCCTATACGCGTAAAGAACTAGAGCTGTCGATATTGAGCGCTAACTCATACCGCAAACCTGCCTAGACAGCTGTCGACATTGACCAGCACGTTCCTAGGGTCCATCAAGATATTGTCCTAATTAACACTTCACTAGCTAACAGTCCTTGATGTTAATTTACGATGACATGCAAATAGTTGATCAGGCTACTAACATGTAAATTAAATCTATCGATCAACGTAGCTGGTGCCGATTATTATGAATTAGTAATTTACTAGGTATTCAGATCTAGCGATATAGACCGTCGCAGATCTGAAGAACACAACTACTATTCCATGATTTCTTCACCAACGAATCAGATATATACCACATGGGGTAAAATAAACTAACTACTACATAATTAAACTAAATAAGCAATTACAACACACTAGTTGAATAGAACAATGATAGATCTACATCTTGGAAAAGACAGAAAATCATACCCTCGAAGATGAGCGTAGATCTTCTTCGGATCTCTCCCTAGGCGGCGACTTCGTCATCTCTCCGACCAGAACTCATAAAATAAATAAAATAAAGAACAATGAACTTTTTATTGCATAATGCTTGTAAATTGTATGGTACTATTGTTACATTTAGTTCCGAGGCGAGCTATTTAAACCGACTTAGGAACATCTAGTTTGACCTCTCATCCAAGAAAACGTGTTTGAGAAGGTTCTCGACCCTCGGTAAGTCGGCACCGCCTCCCGGGTTACCGGGGGTACTTTTGTGTTTTTTCTTCAACCGAATTAACTTGGATGCTTCTAGAATACCCTAGGCCCATTCTTTTCGTCCAGTCCACCAGATTCGTCCATCATGCTCAGCCCAATATTTTGTATCCTGAAAATCATCAAAATACACGAAATAATATCGAAATAGGGAAAATAAACGCTAAGTGTAGATTTCTTGACCCACGAACCCGACATATACTATTCAACGTAAATTGTTCATATTTATAGGTTGAAACAACTGGTTTTAGCTCAAAATGGATAGAATATTGATGCCGTAGGATAGACTATTTTAACCGTCATCATCCACATGAATTGAAAGGGGAAAAGTTGTGCACTAGTAAAGTAACAAAACTAGACAGGTAAAAAGAGAGTATAAAACTTCTCACAACAAATAATGTGTCAAGAAAAGATAAACCAAGAGTAAGGTGCATGACGTCACTGAACGCCAAAAAGAAGGTTCCCAGATTGGGTAAAGTCTCCTTACTTTGAAAATATTACGTGGTTGATTGGCACATCAACATGAACTTGTGCAAAGAGCTCTCAAGAAGAGAAGAGTTCCAAAGTTGATTCAAAATTGAATGATGAGTGTTGTATAAAATATGCTAGGGATGAATACCAAAATTTGGAAAACACCTTGAAGATGAGATTCTTTATGAGAAGCGACATCTTGTAAAACAAGGTTGTTTGCAAAGAACTCATGCCGGATTGAAAGAAAAGGTAAAGAACATTCACAAGAGTGTCAAGGGATTAAAACTAAAACAAAAAGTGTCAAACCCCGAACTTAGGAACATCCAAAATAGAGAAAAGAATGGTGGGACTTAAAACTGTCAATTTGGAACTTTAGTTATTGATTAGATTGTCAAAAGAGTTTCAATCCACAAGAATTCTGAAAAAGATTGCTTAACAACAATGGTTGGAAAAACAAGGTTGAGCACCCAAAAGGTAGAACAACTTGAGGGAAACAAAAGGAAAGGATAAAAGTATTTACCATGAAAATGCTTTTTGGATTAAAATAAAAAATACAATTAGTCTTGAAGTGATGAAAAAGAAATTACTAAAAAATCTTCATGTGGATACAAATTGACAAGAATTTGAGAGTGCAAACTTGATAGAAGTTGATATTAACTGAACCTATTTAGAAAGCAACTCGGTAAGCAACTATCTTCTCTTGAAACGAGAATCTAAAATTCATACTAGACAGTTTGTGGATATGCCCAAAAAGATATTGTTACAAAAATATTAGAGACCCGACCAAACACAGAGATACACATGCATAAAAGATTACATTATTGAGAACAAAAGGTTAACCATAACAAAACACCTTTTAAAGAATGTAGTTAAGGGTAAACACAAGTAAACAAAAAGGTTTGTCGGACTTGATGTGGCATTGTGAGCATTCCCCGGACCTTCATTAACTTGATGTACAGAACAATGATCAGACGAGTAAGACAAATAAAACCATACTCGTGAAGAGAGCCTCGCTTCAGCAACTGAATTCAGCATTCCGCCCAGTAATCTAGATTTGGATCAACCATCTAAAAAGAACTCTATACCATGATGACCAGTAGGAAGAACTCTTTGCAATATACAACATGAATTCTCTATTTGCATTGTGTTGAGGAAGATTACAATGGCAGCAAAAGAAAGATGGTATAAACAAAGTTTCTCACCCTACAACAACCAAAAGCGCACCTTCAAGAATAAGAAAATAGATCCCCTGGATATGGGCTAGCGGTAAGGGATAAAAGGTGGTGTAATGCCAGCTGGGCCGAAAGCCGGAGTGTGGGGGTTCGAGTCCCGTAAAGGGCCGGCCTCTTTCGGTAAGCAGAAAAAATAGTAGCCTCTATCTCAAGACTACTAGGTCTCGATTAACCTCTCCTCGCAATCCTATGGGATCGGAGGTGAGGGGACCCTTCCGGTTAGGGTTTAACCGTTTTTTTAAGAATAAGAAAATAGTGAACAAGCAATTCTTCCATCTCTCAAGCATATCTCATAAGTTTGCAATTAAAACCTTGTAGAGGCAAACATTTGACATGAGTAATCTCATCAAGTTGTGATATTTCAATACTTCAAAATAAAACAGAAAACCCATCATATTCGGGCGGGGACATCCCTGTCCAAATTGAGGCTCAAAGCCAAAAGAAATTAGGCCCTTTTATAAAAAAAAAAAACAGTGTCCAAATTTAAACTTAGGATCAAAAAATTAGGCCATTTTATGAAAAACAAAGGTAACCAAATTTTTTTCTTGTGTATAACAAGGATTAAACCGTGGTCACTCATCAAGTTATACCTTAATACTCACTAGTAAGATGATATCTTCTTAGTTGGTAAATTATTGAAGCCCAATATAAAAATACAATATACATATGCTATTGAGTAAAAAATTGACGAGCTCTTAAATTTATCGATTTTAGAGGGCCATGGGCCATGGCGCCATTGGCCTTTTTCTTTGAGCATATTCGAGGAGGTTCTACGGCGAGGATCGGCGTCCACCGGTCGTCGCTTGAAGATACAATCCGGAAGATCACGGCTTCTCCTTCTCTGTCGATTTACTATCCCTCTCCGTTTAGGTAAATCTTCAACCTTCTTATAGTTATATTAATTATTTATGTGAATCAAATCGTGGTAAAATCGCATGCGAATTTATTCGTAGCTTCCGCTGTGCATGATCGAGCGTCTCGATTGGTGCTGTGAATCGAATCTGGCGATCTATTTATGGATCAGATCCAAATTCAAGTTTATGTATATCCAGCATGTGGTATCGGAGCCAGGTTAAAGCGATTTTGCGCTCTTGATTGCATAATTAATTAATAATGGAATAGAATAAAATTGCATCTTTTAATTTATTTTTGCAAATTGAATGTTTTGGTTGACGATATGGATTGGGGTTGGTACCTGTTTACCGTTAGATCTATTATAAACCCGTTTTTTTGGATATAGGATACCATGTAATTTATTTTTGCAATTTAGAATTAATTCATATTCGGCCGAAGACATATTTATTTAATTCGGACCAAGACTCCGAAGAGGAAAAGTTGCGGCACAATGGTCAAGTCACAGTTTCAATTGTATGCAAACCCGAGTTCGAATCCCTTTGGCCGGATTTTACTGTTCGGAAACTTTTATTTTTCCATTCGGAAAATGAAAACAAAAATAAAACGATCGATTTTTGTTTGTTTGAAAAAAATAAAAATAAAATAAATCATGTTTGAAACAAAAAAAAACGATGAGAAAAAAACGAAGGGAGGGGAGAGTCGAACTCGGTGGTGATGAAGAAAGAAAGAGCTTTACCAACTCGGCTAGAGCATTTTTGTTCTTAAAACGGAGCAGAAAATTAGTGTACTGGGCGGCGGCGGCTAGACATTGAAGACTTGTAATTTTTATTCTATGCTTAGGGTTTATTTATTTTATAGATTAGATACGGGGGTACCAACGGTCCATCTCAATGGTTTATTTTTCGCATTTATTTTCTTTTGTGATTATTTATGTGATATAACCATATCATGCATCATATTCATGAATTCCACTCCTAGCATATATATACATGTAGAAAATTAATATTGACATTAATTAGACATGTATGAACACGATAATTAATTTAGATTAAAAATAAATTAAATTAATTAAAGGAAACGAAATTTTATCGGGATATAAAATTCACATGATAAACTTAATTTTTGGATCTAAAATTCTTTGAGGATTTAATTATGTAGTGTCTACATAAATAGAATTTTAATAATAAAAATTTGGAAATTCGTGTAAAGATAGGACACTAACTAGGCGGTATTTGGAACCGATAAGTTGGTGATTGCTTTTCATGATTCATTGTTTTCGATTATTGGAAAATTCTAAGATACTAAATTTTTATCGTGATAAAATTAGGACTCTAAAATTCATTGGTGAATTTTTGTTGTGTAGTGACTACACAAAAGATTTTTAAATAATCGACAAATTGGAAAATCATGAATATAGTGTCACTAGTTAGACGGTATTTAAAACCAATAAACTAGTGGGAGCTTTAAATTTGTGATTTATTGTTTTTCAATTTGGTGGGAAATTCATAAGTCCTAATATATTAGGATTATGAAATTCTTTGTGAATTTTATTTGTGTAGTGTCTACACAAAGGAATTTTAATCCATAAAAATTGGAGGATCATGGATATAGTGACACTAGTTAGGCAGTATTTGGAACCGATGAACTAGTGGGAGAATTATATTAATATTCAAGATCTATTGTTTTTGGATTATTTGAAAATTCTAAAATCCTAAAGAGACTACCTAATTTTCAAAATAACGAGTGGGAGCGGGGAAGGTGACAACCAAACCCACGGTTTCTACTGTTGACACAAGCAAGTGAGAGAATGGTGACGCCTTGTGCCGCTTTGATTTCGGCCCCCTAAGGATGGCCTTCACTGCTATCAAAATGCATGGCTTGCTCTCCGAAAGGATATGATTTTGGGTACTCGTCGAGTCACAGACCGACCCTAAGGCGGCATACTCGGGGTGAACTTTGAGATCTGAAACAGTAGGTCACACTCACAAGGATATTGTTGGAAATATCTTGGCTGAAAAAGAAAGGTAATCAACAATTAAATAGAGATGTCTGATTCTCGGTTAATTGTTGAGAGAGATCGTCTCAACTTAATCGTCACCTCTTTGACCTACCCTAAGGTGGCACTGTAGATTTGAGATTATGTCCTTGGAATGGTAGGATAAACTGCATGCATGACATCACGTTTATAATTCCTAAAATTTCTTATTTGTTGTGGTGTATGATTTGATTTATATTTCTGTCATAATTTATTTTTGCAACTACATATCATCTCAAGATATCTAAACTACTAAACATATTCTATTGACTCATAACGACTACGTAAAAGTGGAAAAGTAATAAGAAAGTTGAACTCAAAAATCGAGAATGCAAATTAATTGTTAGGAAGAGGATGTTTCTCTTGAGTCTACAAACTTAAGTGACATTAATAAGTATGTCACTGCTGTCACTCAAAATAAGCGACAAAACAAAATTAGTTCAAAGATGACGAGAATGATTTGGTACCAATCTCACTAGGCATCCCACAGTTCACGAGTGTTGGTCCTAGAGAAGGGTAAAACTATAGTCGGAGGGGGGTGAATGACTATAGTGGAGTTTCAAAAACTTTTCTTGTTTTTAAAAGCTTTTAGGCAGTGGATAAGTCCCTTCTTACTATGTTGTTTCAAAGTAGTTTAAGCAATCACATATATAAGATATAATATAAGTAATTAAATTAATGCGGTAAGGTAAATTGCTGAAAGTAAATTGACACAAGGCTTATAGTGGTTCGGGGTGGTGTAATCCCTTAATCCACTCTTCTCCTGTGATGATTGGAGGAATTCACTATTGTTTTCACAGATACAATAGTCCGATTGTCCTTGACTACGCAAGCTTCACAATCTACAAGACTATCACTCCTTGACTGCAACAGCTTCAGTGACTCAGTCTCTTTCACTGCTCCTTGGGATCAAATCCTTCAGCAGCTATCACAAACACAACTCCTTCTCAGATGGCACTGATTCAGTTGCTTGATTGATGTGAATTGGATTCACAAACTTGTTGATCAATCTCAATGCTTGATGTTTTAATTGTAGCTCTCGGTTTTGAGTTTATCACTAGATATATCTTTTTACCATAGATAGAAACCTTTTTTCTATGACAGAGTTTTGCTCAGATTGTTTTTCATGCCTCTGTTTTTTTTCTCTCAATGCCTTCTATTTATAGCCTTGATAATCTTTGATTTAAATTTCCGTCTGTTGGCTATATTAATGAGGAATAATCCTTGATTTTATTCTTGATTCCCCCTTAATTATATTCTCCTTGATTTCAGTGAGATTTTTCTTCAAACGTTTATCAAAAAATCCGTCCCTGATTGATCCTCTATTGATTGTGCATTTAATGCTTGATCTTCTGTATCTTCTTCATATTTCAATAATCTCACACGCAGAAGGTGAATTTAGGAGGTGGAGAAATCGATTAAAAGTTTAAGGGCGGATTAGGTTAATTTTTCCTTAAATAGGAACCAAAATTACCTAATTTCAATGATTTTCCTTAATCACCCTTAATAAATCAGATTTTCTTTCCCTTAAATATATATATATATATCTCGAATATACATATATATAAATATCCGAAATATTAAACTCCGAATAAAACGAACCGAACCCAATATTTCGTTTTTCGCAAAATGACACGTTTGCCCTTTCCCGAAAATCGGAATTACATTCTTCCCCCTTAATTATTCTTGATTCCCACTTAATTATATTCTCCTTGATTTCAGTGATCGGATTTTTCTTCAAACGTTTATAAGAAAATCCGTCACAGATTGATCCTCTATTGATTGTGCATTTAATGCTTGATCTTCTGTATCTTCTTCATATTTCAATAATCTGACTAAGTAAGGTTTACTCAGCCATTCTTTGAACGGTCAAGTGATCCATCTAACTTTGCCTCTTAGATCTTCCTTCACTGCTTTGTCTTCACTCAGCTGAAAGTCGGTTTACTTTGCCGATTCACTGTTTCCTGCATTCATTCAGTGTAAGGAGAATCCTTGTACTTCACTGATCCTTGATTTTGGTGAGAATAGTGTACACCATATTTAAACATTAAGTTTCATCACTTAAAACATAACTTAGACTTATCCAAGGTCATCACAGACTTCCTTGGTTATAAGTCGGACCATAATGTCTTCATTGCTTCTCTGCTGGTACTTGACTGGCTTCAATCTGTCGACAATCTGTTTTTACTTTGCCGTCCTACCAACTAGTACAATACTTGTCCGACTCAACTTATACAACATGTCGGACTCAAAGTAAAGACTTATACAGAGAATTCTAACTTTTTTCAGGCTTGCTATAACAGCTGGCATGGCCATCATCAAAACATAATAAAATGTTCATAACAATTTCCCCCTTTTTGATGATGCCAACCCGGACACCGAGTCCTTATCCGGAAATCGAAGCGTTCGGCACGCATAATATTAAATAAATAATATTACACGTAAGCCGCTACTACGTCGTATCAAATAAAAGCAAACAGAAGCTAAAAAGACTCGGGTAATTTTTTTCCAAATAACCAAGAATAGAAATACCAGAACTAAAGAGGAAATGTAATACTAATACATCCGAAACGAAACCAACGAATCCAAAATTGTACGAGTTCCAACGTTCTAAAAGTAAACTACTAGCTCCAATAATCCAAATCTATGAAATAAATGTAAATAAGCGAATAATAAACAAGGTCTTCAAGTCCGGCGTCCTCAAACGTCGTCATCAAAGTCCTCCTCGAACTCTTCATTTACCTGTTCGTCTTCTCTCCCTCAAACACATAAATAAACATGCATTTGAGGTAAGTACAATGTACAAAGTAAGAAGTAGAAGCTACAATATAATTAGGGTTGTTTTTAATTAATTATCTTAGTAAGACCGACTCAATTTAGGGTTCATTCCATGCCCATCGACGCGTCATGACTAAACGTTTCTAGCTTAACTTATCTTTGTTACATCACTACTCAAGGACACTGTGCATGGTGTGCATCAGCCTGAAGATATACTTGCTAACTAACGGTGATTAGCACCGATTAGCTCCGGGGTCTCCCCGGTATGCGTATACGTCCGATGAATTTCCTCCACTACCCTTCAGTCATTTAAGGCCCGTAGCATTGTTCACCTTTTATGAACGTATCACATCGACGATATGAAATAGTTTCTAACCGAGAATAAATGATGTTTTAGCTTTTATCTACCACATATGTAATCATTATTGTGAATTAACTAGCCACCTAAGTATTTTCAGAATATTACTCACCTTATCAGCTCTACTCCTTTACTTAGACAACTAGACATCACCTCCTATCAGTTACACAGACATTGATGAGCTCTGGTTCGTCAAAGCACAAGCCCGTTCATGCCCTTCCGATGGATCCGAACTTCAACTCCCTTTAAGAGTACATTCGGTGTTTTAACTGAATGAATAAGAAGTTCAATCGAGCCTTTTTCATATTCAATTAGTGTTATTTAATCATGAATTAAGGTTTAAAATTCAAAACATAACTTGAAACAACATTGTATAGAAATCTGGGGCAATGCATGCGCATTACTCTGGAATGCGTACGCATTCCTGCTACTGAAAACTGCTGAAAACTCTCTGCTCAAGCAATGCATGCGCATTGCGCTCAATGCGTACGCATCCCAAGACCAGAAACTATTCTAAACTTTCTGTTTGATCAATGCGTGCGCATTCTTATGAATGCGTACACATCCCTCAGCCAGAAAGCATCATGTATGACTCCGAACCAACAATGCATGTGCATTCCCTTGAATGCGTACGCATTGATCCTACTGTGACTAACCTAAGCAATCCTGTAACAGGAATGCGTGTGCATTACTGGGCAATGCGTACGCATCCTACGCAGAAAAGCCCTAAAATCCTGATTTCCACCTCTTAACGATCTCTACTCGATCCCAAACCTCTTGCACACAAATTATAGCAGATAAACAGTGAAAAAAAACATAACTTTAAAGATCTTAAACAATCCCTAATCAGTAACGCCCCATTCCCGGACACCGAGTCCTTATCCGGAAATTGAAACGTTCGGCACGCATAATATTAAATAAATAATATTACACGTAAGCCTCTACTACGTCGTATCAAATAAAAGCAAACAGAAGCTAAAAAGACTCGGGTAATTTTTTTCCAAATAACCAAGAATAGAAATTCTAGAACTAAAGAGGAAATGTAATACTATTACATCCGAAAGGAAACCAACGAATCCAAAATTGTACGAGTTCCAACGTACTAAAAGTAAACTGCTAGCTCCAATAATCCAAATCTATGAAATAAATGTAAATAAACGAATAATAAACAAGGTCTTCAAGTCCGGCGTCCTCAAACATCGTCATCAAAGTCCTCCTCGAACTCTTCATTTACCTGTTCGTCTTCTCTCCCCCAAACACATAAATAAACATGCATTTGAGGTAAGTACAATGTACAAAGTAAGAAGTAAAAGCTACAATATAATTAGGGTTGTTTTTAATTAATTATCTTAGTGAGACCGACTCAATTTAGGGTTCATTCCATGCCCATCGACACGTCATGACTAAACATTTCTAGCTTAAGTATCTTTGTTACATCAATACTCAAGGACACTGTGCATGGTGTTCATCAGCCTGAAGATATACTTGCTAACTAATGGTGATTAGCACCGATTAGCTCCGGGGTCTTCCCGGTATGCGTATACGTCCGATGAATTTCCTCCACTACCCTTCAGCCGTTTCAGGCCTGTAGCGTTGTTCACCTTTTATGAACATATCACATCGCAGATATGAAATAGTGTCTAACCGAGAATAAATGACGTTTTAGCTTTTATCGAACACATATGTAATCATTATTGTGAATTAACTAGCCACCTAAGTATTTTCAGAATATTACTCACCTTATCAGCTTTACTCCCTCACATAGACAACTAGACATCACTTCCTATCAGTTACACAGACATTGATGAGCTCTAGTTCATCAAAGCACAAGCCCTTTCATGCCCTTCCGACAGATCCGAACTTCAACTACCTTTAAGAGTACATTCGGTGTTTTAACTGAACGAATCGGAAGTTCAATCAAGGCTTGTTCATATTCAATTAGTGTTATTTAATCATGAATTAAGGTTTAATATTCAAAACATAACTTGAGACAACATTGTATAGAAATCTGGGGCAATGCGTACGCATTCCTGTTGCTGAAAACTACTGAAAACTCTCTGCTCAAGCAATGCGTGCGCATTGCGCTCAATGCATACGCATCCCAAGACCAAAAACTATTCTAAACTTTCTGTTTGATCAATGCGTGCGTATTCTTATGAATGCGTACGCATCCCTTAACCAGAAAGCATCATGTATGACTCCGAACCAACAATGCGTGCGCATTCCCTTGAATGCGTACGCATTGATCCTGCTGCGACTAACCTAAGCAATCCTGTAACAGGAATGCGTTCGCATTCCTGGGCAATGCATACGCATCCTACGCAAACAAAACCCTAAAATCCTGATTTCCATCTCTTAACGATCTCTACTCGATCCCAAACCTCTTGCACACTAATTATAGCAGATAAACAGTGGAAAAACATTACTTTAAAGATCTTAAACAATTCTTAATCTTTAAACATCATCTATGCTTAAAACTTGATACAATAAGCATCAAAACATGATCTAATCTACTCTAAACCACAATTAGATTGTAGGAAGAGCTTCTTACCTTTTAAGCAGCTAATTCTGACTTCAAACCACAGAAAAACAGCAGCAAAAACTGATCTTTTCTGTAGAAAACATGTGTGATAAATCCAAACTTAGATTAGATTCAATCACACGCTTCTAAACGATAAAAACTATGAATTGATGAGTTTGATTCCATCAAACCCGAAGAAGATCAGGAATTAGGGCTTAAACATACCTTATCAAAGCTTCAACTTTCTGCAATCAAAATGTTGCTCTCCTCACAGCGATTCCGGCGCTCTACTCTTATCTGAAAATCGTCAAGAATTTCTTTAACAACCGATGAAAAAAACCCTCGGACCTAACCTTTCTCTCTCACACGCAGAAGGTGAATTTAGGAGGTGGAGAAATCTGATTACAAGTTTAAGGGCTGATTAGGTTAATTTTTCCTTAAATAGGAAAAATCCCAAAATTACCTAATTTCAATGATTTTCCTTAATCACCCTTAATAAATCAGATTTTCTTTCCCTTAAATATGTATATATATATATATATATATATATATATATATATATATATATATATATATATATATATATAATATACATATATATAAATATCCAAAATATTAAACTCCGAATAAAAGGAACCGAACCCAATATTTCATTTTTCACAAAATGACACGTCTGTCCTTTTCCGAAAATTGGAATATTACATTCTTCCCCCCTTAAAGGAGTTTCGTCCTCGAAACTTAAAACATAACTAGCAAGATTGACGTGCTCAAAAATATGCCTACACCTCGTAACATCAGAGAGGTACAGAGGTTGACGGGTCGAATGGCGGCCCTTAACCGTTTTTTATCGATATCGGCACAAAGAGCGCTTCCCTTCTTCAAGATATTAAAGAAGGCAAGTCCCTTTCAATGGAATGACAAGTGTCAGAAAGCAGTCGAAGACCTAAAGAGCAATTTATCCGATTTACCCACACTGTCTTCACCTCGGGAAGGAGAAAAACTACTGGTTTATTTGGCAATTTGTGAAGAGGCCGTAAGTGCAGTGCTGGTTCGTGAAGGGGAACAGGGACAAGTTCCAGTTTATTTTGTGAGTAAAGCGCTACACGGAGCAGAGGTCAGGTACTCGCCTGCCGAGAAGTTAGCATTGGGTTTAGTTCATGCATCGAGGAAATTAAAGACTTATTTCCAGGCACACCCAATAGCAGTGGTCACCGACCAGCCTTTGAAACAAATTTTGGCCAAGCCCGAGACATCGGGTCGGTTAGCAAAGTGGGTTGTTGAATTAGCCGAGTACGATATCGAATTCTTACCTCGAACAGCAGTTAAAGGCCAAGCCCTGGCAGACTTCATTGCCGAGGGATTATCTATTCAATTGGAGCAAGAGAAGCAACCGCCGAAGGAACAATGGACCCTTCATGTCGATGGGGCATCCAGTAAAGAAGGATCAGGAGCTGGGTTACTATTGGTCAGCCCAAAGGGAGAAGAATTTCCCTACGCGCTTCGGTTTGAGTTCAAGGCCACCAACAACGAGGCAGAATACGAAGCCATGATTACGGTTCTGAAGCTAGCGTCCAAATTAGGGGTCGAAAATCTGGTGGTGTATAGTGACTCACGGCTCGTAGTCAATCACTGATGACGTGGTCAATCAGGTTATAATATACTTGACCACCATAAACCAATACTAGCAAGAGGACTAGGCCCATCATAGTATAGCTATAGTGAGTCAAGGTCGATCCCACAGGGAACCAATTGTGGATCATCTTATATACAAACAATTAATTAAACATGTCAAGGACATAGAGGCGGTCTACGACCAACATAAAACAAGAAAAGTAAAGACACGACTCGACACAACGTAATTAACCTCCCCAATTATAGTCTTTATCGTTTGGACCTAGATAATTTATATAATAAACTGAACTTATTAACTGTCAATCCGTTTGTATCTATCTTAGATTGGCTACGGGAGTCATCCTCTTTAACTTGACTTAGCACCGGTAAGTCACTAAATCACTGTGATATTGTTATGTGACTTCGCCTTTTAGTGCCTCCATCTCATATAACTAACACGCTTACGACTCTAAGGATGCCGATATTAACCGTACACCTCGTCTAGGCAACATTCCTATGGTTAGGCGTACTTCCTAAACGATTACTCAAGCTCTCGTCCAACTAGCAATTACCAAGTTATAGTCTCATGCTAATCTACGACGTATGTATAATCAGGTGCTAGCAATCCCCAAATATAAACCTACCTAGATAACGCTGAACGTCCGAAGATCAATTCATAAGCCTACCTAAGAGTTTTATATTGGTATCTCCTTTTTACACATTTTAATTAAACTAAGCGAGTAACGTAGCCATAGCCATACCTACTGAGATAATAAATTCTATTAAGTTAACCTAACCATAAAGACGTGGCTATTTAACGGATAAAACAGGGCTCGGTCGACCGAATAGGTTGGCTCGGTCGACCGAGTGAACTCATTCGGTCACCCGAATCAATTTCGTCCCCAGATTACATCCCTGAACGTATCTCTCAGCGTTTCATCATACACAACGGATTAAACAGAATTCGTAAAGCATTCATATAAACTAACTTAGTACGCATTAATTAAGCAATACAGATTCATGAATAAATACTAAGTCTATGACGTAGGTTATGGGATCCCCATAGACAAGGTATCGCCACATCCCTAACGTCATAGCCTAGATCTACATCATCTAGCTATGAATTAACTAACTCAAACAATAAAGCATAATTGGGGGGGATTAATTACTTAAAAGAAAGAAACAGAAAATAAAGGCTTACATAATTTGCAGCCCTTAAATTGCTGGAAACACCCTCAATAAACTACATTGTATTCAAAGCTATAAGATTGATTTTAGAAAGAATGAAGGGATGTGTTGGTGTATTTTACAATTCTCGTAGCTGCTTGCTTATATAGAGGTTTTTGCCGACTTAGGGTGGTTCTAGAAGATAAGCACGATATAAGCCGGAAACCGCCCCGAAGCTGACACTCGGTCAACCGAAAGGTGACACTCGGTCGACCGAAGCTATAGGCTCGGTCGACCGAACCTAACTTTTCACACGTTAATCGTTTTTCTCGTCTATCTTGCTCCCCACTGCACGCTTTCGTGTTGATCTGATTTCTCTAATTTATCTCTTGATTAATGCTCCGATTT
The DNA here is from genome assembly GCA_024500145.1 of Gentiana dahurica var. dahurica. Classification (NCBI taxonomy): domain Eukaryota; kingdom Viridiplantae; phylum Streptophyta; class Magnoliopsida; order Gentianales; family Gentianaceae; genus Gentiana; species Gentiana dahurica. The sequence goes on from CM044906.1 coordinate 65,415,873, forward strand.
CCTTCCTTATTATCTTGAGATCCATTGATTGAATGACATTTATCCTCCCGATTTATCACGATCTACAAAATCAGCAATTATCGCACAATAAATCGGTCTTTAATAATAAAAATAGCTAAATACCAAATATCATATTAATAATCACTTAACATTAAATAATAAATATAAACATATGATTTAATATGAAATATATATTATCAATCTCGATTTAAGGTCAATGTTGATGACTTTTACGGGTATAATTTGACCGTCATCAACTACCCCCCACTTAGACTTTGATCGTCCCGAACAAAGCATCAATAAGTCATTTCCCAAGACAACATTTTCTATGGTCAAATCATACTTACACAAGAAACTCAAGTCAACTCATACTAGTCATGCTCATAAGATATCCATTATTCACTACTGACTATGAATCGAAGTGATGTGTGCATGTGCATTGGTTTTATATAAATGTGGCAAGATTAGAGTTTATGCAGACCTCATATCAAAATTCACCAACATCGGCATTCATACTTCTTAAGCCTCGCAATGGTTAAAGCACTAGAACAATAAGCAAGAGCGTATCTATAGGGTTTTTGGACTTGGAGACCGAGTACTACTCAAAGCCTCTTAAAGAGTTGAATGTTCTTTTCATATCTTCATATTTTCAAATACTATCAATCTCAAGGAAGAAAACTTTTTAGAGTATCCCCCTTTCTTAGATCATGCATAGCATCGAATATTACCACAAGCGCGGGGCTACTTTGGTAATGTTACTACAAGCCCAGTGTCTAACATTTTGCTAAAACACAGGTACGTCTCAAGCTTATTACCTCCGCTTTTGTTGGCAAGAAGATAAGAATACATCAGCAGATAGATATTGATACTAAGTTTACATAACCAATCATCTATGCAATGTACACATAATTTCTTCAGTTATTATGATTTGCGCGGTATACTCGATTCACAGGTTGAGTAATTGAATAATAAATAACTACTCGCAAAAACGGGCATGAATATCCTTAAATTTACTTAACATAAGTATAAAATGATCACGTACTCATGAAACATGGTTCCTTTCCTATCAATTCTTAGCTAGGAACTCACAATTCTAAGGGTACGAGATACATAATATGGTATTTATTCAATTTTTTCAATCATGTGCCGTTTCATTCAAATTTCAATCATAACATAACATAGCTAAGTCTCCTACCCCCCACTTAAACATGGCATTGTCCTCAATGACATAAATAAATGAGAATTTAAGAAAAAGACTTAGCTCTGGAAATGGCTCTTAAGTAAAAGCAGAACATCGGAGTAAATTTCAGCACGTCGTGGAGAAGCAAGTGAAAACCTGTATAAGCAGACAAACTCCACGAAACCGTTAATAACACCATGTCTATGGAAGTTATAGAATAATGTGGCAGTAATTAGGTATGAATACCGAAAAACATTTTAAGCCACTTTATTTTATACAACCAAAGACAAGAAAAATACTAAATAGAAAGAAAAATAAACAAGCAACTAAAGATGGTTGTCTTCATCTACAACCTCCACCGCCTAAATATTATTAAAACTGGGTGGAGAAGACAAAGATCAAAAAGCATTACCCGACGTGGGAAAACACGAGGGTGACTCGATCGAAAAGGTATTCAATCCAGCAAAAGAGAAACTTGGTAAGGCATAACAGATTGAATGCGACCTATTGGCTAAAGATAAAATCAAATACTTAGCGCAGAAACTTGTCGCTTGCATTGGATATCAACAACTTAGGGAGATGTAGCTACTCCTCGAAATTACTAATAACCCAATGTATCACGTAAAAGTCATAACCGTCATCAACAGGGTCGGATCGGTGTGATAGTTCAGAACAAAACTTATCATCTAGAAATGCCGGAATAGACGGAAAAATGTGAAATTTAAAACTTCCGGTAGAAAGATAAGTTGTACTTTGATCGAACCAAAAACCTTTAAAATCTAGCTAGGGTCAGAGCTACACTTACCCCAACTAGGATCATAAAAATCAAAATGATAAAAGATAATCATTAATGCTGAGCAATATTTCAAATTCCGCAACACAAAGGTATTTTGTAAACAAAATGTAGGTTGAGATTATGATGGGTTTAGAAAAAGATACACATAAGGTTGGGAAGAAAAGATAAAGGGTGGGTAAGAAATTGTGTTTATGGCATTGAGATTGGGTGGGAGAGTGAAAAGATGGAAAGAAAGAGAGGCGATGAAAGAATGGTTAGAATTGTGAACTGTTGGGGTAGATTGGTGAGAGGATCGAAAAGGTTGAAGGGTGAAAAGGTATAAATGAAAGGATACGGGTAGTTGCAGAATGAATTGCGCACCACTTTGAATTTTCACTTGCATCACCATTCTAAAAGATTTTAGAAGTTGACCAAAATTGTTCTTGTTCACACCAATCATTCTCTGTTACATTTTCAGTAATTCTCAAATTCTCTTAATGCCTCCATCTTAAGGTGGATTGCTAAATTTCCTTTTCTTTAGCAATTTCTTGACTCTCCTACGGAACTCTAATTCACGTGGCCTATATTGAGTAAAAAAGTTTTGCACATCCTTAGCCCAATGGCCATCGGAACACGGCAAAATAAAAAACCTCAACATATTTCACGTTACTCTTATTTGACTCAAAGAAAACAAAACCTAAAATCCTAAAAAGAAATCCTAAGGGTTTTAAAGAAGTAGTTCTGAGTTTAAAGTCCTCAGCTCGACGTTCCAAAGAGTATCCTTGTCAGTCATTATTCTTAGATCACGAGATATTGACCCCTCTGAGCACTATTAGAGGTGGCTTTGTTGCTTTTGCGGATTAATACCCTTCCCTTAGTTGTGAGACCTAGGAAACAACATTTATCCATACCATTTATCCAAAGCTCTTACCTCGGCTCTCGTTTTAGGAATTAGTGAATTTTAAGAAACTCGGCTAAAATTATGGTTTTGGCTTTGACAATAAGAAACAATGAATCAAAGTACTCCGAATAAAGTCGGTTATGTAGGCAAGCCTACGCCGTCTTATTCGTTGGAACATATGTGACAGTTCAGGCATCCGTCAAGATTAAGCCCCGTTTAGCCCGAAGGCTTATCGGCTATGCTAAGTCTTGTGGAACTGCTGTAACGTACATCACACGTGGAGGGGAGTTGATTGAGCCGAAGCTCGTTTGAACTCGCCCAGCCATGGTTAAACCATTTCCGAACCTATGTACAAAGATTCTTCGATTTCTAAATTGTCTCCCAAAGCGTAATCTCGTTTTTTGTTTAAGGTGGGTTCACCGAGAAGCCATCACCATAAACATCAACGAAAGCCGAAGATTGCGTTCTTTCAAAACTCAATGTCTTCTTTAGATTGTGAATGCTTAAACTACACAATTTGTTGCTCCCATGGCCAGTAGAAGCAATTTCATGCATAGGACCATGAGATTTTAACAGAACTACTAGGAACTCTTTATTCACTGCTTCCTTCAACTACTACATGTTTCCCTACACCCTCTAGATGAGATATATTTGGGGGCAGAACCTTCCACACTAATAAAATTATTCTTACAAACCAACTCCGGGCTAAGATTCTTACTAAGATTCATGTATAGGCTAACTTATGCTCAAAAAAAAACCAAAAGGTAATAAATCATAAGCAAAAAAAAAGGTAGTACCTTGCCTTCAACATTGTACCACGAAGAATTTAAGCCTTAAAAATTTTTCGGAGCCATCTTGGTGCTTTAAAGGTATTGCATCCATCGCTTTTCCCATCTTAGATTCGTAGCTCCACATGTTTGCTGGGTTATTTTCTCAGCACCCGCAAAAAATTACTGACTCAGATTATTGCTTCCCTGGTTTCTGCAAACAGAAGAAAAACAAAACAGACCGTAGACTGATTTTAACATGGTTTCCCATGCTGCTATCAGACCTACGGATTAAACATACGGGGATAAACAGACACGCGAAATTCCAGACTCGAAAAACACAAATCAGAAACCGTGTAAACAGAACAGGACAAAACAAAAAATATTATAAGTGCTCGGTCGACCGAATGAGGTCTCTCGGTCGACCGAAATTTTTTTTTTTTTTTTAATTATTTTTTATTTTATTTTTTATTTTTTTTAAAGCTGGAATTTTCAGACAGAGCAGACAACCAGAGGGACTCAAAACATAAAAACAGACTCTAAAACAGAAAACTCGACATGAATAATAAATTATTTATATATAAAATTGACCGTTGGTTCCCCGGCAACGGCGCCAAAAACTTGATGACGTGGTCAATCAGGTTATAATATACTTGACCACCATAAACCAATACTAGCAAGAGGACTAGGCCCATCATAGTATAGCTATAGTGAATCAAGGTCGATCCCAGAGGGAACCAATTGTGGATCATCTTATATACAAACAATTAATTAAACATGTCAAGGACATAGAGGCGGTCTACGACCAACATAAAACAAGAAAAGTAAAGACACGACTCGACACAACGTAATTAACCTCCCCAATTATAGTCTTTATCGTTTGGACCTAGATAATTTATATAATAAATGAACTTATTAACTGTCAATCCGTTTGTATCTATCTTAGATTGGCTACGGAGTCATCCTCTTTAACTTGACTTAGCACCGTAAGTCACTAAATCACTGAGATATTGTTACGTGACTTTGCCTTTTAGTGCCTCCATCTCATATAACTCACACGCTTACGACTCTAAGGATGCCGATATTAACCGTACACCTCGTCTAGGCAACATTCCTATGGTTAGGCGTACTTCCTAAACGATTACTCAAGCTCTCGTCCAACTAGCAATTACCAAGTTATAGTCTCATGCTAATCTACGACGTATGTATAATCAGGTGCTAGCAATCCTCAAATATAAACCTACCTAGATAACGCTGAACGTCCGAAGATCAATTCATAAGCCTACCTAAGAGTTTTATATTGGTATTTCCTTTTTACACATTTTAATTAAACTAAGCGAGTAACGTAGCCATAGCCATACCTACTGAGATAATAAATTCTATTAAGTTAACCTAACCATAAAGACGTGGCTATTTAACGGATAAAACAGGGCTCGGTCGACCGAGTGAACTCATTCGGTCACCCGAATCAATTTCGTCCCCAGATTACATCCCTGAACGTATCTCTCAGCGTTTCATCATACACAACGGATTAAACAGTAATTCGTAAAGCATTCATATAAACTAACACAGGTACGCATTAATTAAGCAATACAGATTCATGAATAAATACTAAGTCTATGACGTAGGTTATGGGACCCCCATAGACAAGGTATCGCCACATCCCTAACGTCATAGCCTAGATCTACATCATCTAGCTATGAATTAACTAACTCAAACAATAAAGCATAATTGGGAGGGATTAATTACTTAAAAGAAAATAAACAGAAAATAAAGGCTTACATAATTTGCAGCCCTTAAACTGCTGGAAACACCCTCAATAAACTACATTGTATTCAAAGCTATAAGATTGAAGAAAGAATGAAGGGATGTGTTGGTGTATTTTACAATTCTCGTAGCTGCTTGCTTATATAGAGGTTTTTGCCGACTTAGGGTGGTTCTAGAAGATAAGCACGATATAAGCCGGAAACCGCCCCGAAGCTGACACTCGGTCAACCGAAAGGTGACACTCGGTCGACCGAACCTAACTTTTCACACGTTAATTGTTTTTCTCGTCTATCTTGCTCCCCACTGCACGCTTTCGTGTTGATCTGATTTCTCTAATTTATCTCTTGATTAATGATCCGATTTCCTTCCTTATTATCTTGAGATCCATTGATTGAATGACATTTATCCTCCCGATTTATCACGATCTACAAAATCAGCAATTATCGCACAATAAATCGGTCTTTAATAATAAAAATAGCTAAATACCAAATATCATATTAATAATCACTTAACATTAAATAATAAATATAAACATATGATTTAATATGAAATATATATTATCAATCTCGATTTAAGGTCAATGTTGATGACTTTTACGGGTATAATTTGACCGTCATCAATCACATACGAGGCGAGTATGAAGCTCAAGAAGAAACTATGAAATGCTATTTAAAAGTGGTTCAAGGGTTGGTGTCGAAATTCAAGACTGTTCAAATCGAGCATGTGCCTCGTAGTGAGAACAAAAGGGCTGATGCGTTGTCCAAACTCACATCGAATTTCAAGTCAAAAAGGAAGGTACTGGTCGAGATGTTAGCAGAACGGAGTTACAATGAGGTTGATGTGCTGCCAGTTACTCAGGGATCAACATGGATGGACCGGATAGCTCTATACTTGAAGGACGGAATTCTACCATCTGACAAGTCCCAAGCAAGAAAGATTCGACTACAATCCTCCAGGTATGCTCTATTTGATTACGTTCTTTATCGAAAATCTTTTGTGACCCCCTGGATGCGATGTGCCTCGGAAGACGAAGAGGAATACCTCCTCGAAGAAATACATCGGGGAGTTTGTGGCAATCACTATGGAGCTCGGATGCAGGCAAGAAAATGTAAGCTAGCATGTTACTTTTGGCCTTCAATGCAAAGAGATGCCAACCGTCTGGTGATGAGATGCAGAGCTTGTCAAGTGTATGACATGATAACACACCAGCAAGCACAGGAAATGAGTGCCATCGAGTCGGTATGGCCATTTGACGAGTGGGGAGTCGACATAGTCGGGCCTTTACCTCGAGCTCCGGGCAATTTCAAATTTGTAGTAGTAGTTGTTGACTACTTTACCAAGTGGGTCGAGGCCAAGGCTTTTACCGACATCAAAGCCTCGACCATCAAGAAATTTCTCTGGGAAAATATTTTGTGCAGGTTTGGGGTTTCAAAGTATTTAATCTCGGATAATGGAACTCAGTTTCTCGACGAAAGGGTTCAAAATTGGCTAAAAGAATACAAAATCGAGCACAGGACAACCTCAGTGGCTCGACTCCAGTCCAATGGTCAGGTCGAACAAACGAATCCACAGATAAATTTTGGTTTAAAGAAACGACTGGAAGATGAGTGTCGAGATTGGGCAGCTCAACTTCCTAGTATTTTGTGATCGTATCGGACAGCTCCTAACACGGCCACGCAGGAAACTCCTTTTGCCTTGGCCTATGGATGTGAAGCAGTGATACCTGCGGAGATCGGATTAGCATCGCCTCGGGTTCTTTCCTACAACATCGAGACCAACACCAACGATCTACGACAAGAGAAAGATAATGTCGAAGAGAAAAAGGAGATTGCAGCGCATCGAATGGCTAATTATAAGAGGAAGATCTCTCAGTACTACAACGCAAAAGTGAAGTATAAACACTTCCAAGTGGGAGACCTCGTATTGAGAAAAAACGAGGCAAGTTGGCAGGATCCAATAGGCAAACTCGAGCCTAATTAGGAAGGTCCATACAAAATTCTGAAAGTCCATCCTAAGGGATCGTATCAACTGGGCAGATCGGATGGAAGTACGGTGCCTCGAACTTGGCACGCCACCAACCTCAGAAAATATTATGTTTGATCTATTTGTTTCTTTATTCTATTTGTAGTTTTACTTTCCTAGTTATTTGTAACAAGTCGATACGTCAGTTGGTCTCGATGCCTTTTATCTAAGTAATTTTCTTTCCAAATTATGCTTAATTTGCAAGTTCAAAAAAAAAGTAAAAAATAATGACAATAATAAAAAATATAAAAAAAGTAAAAAAAAAGGGGGGTGGAAGAAAAAAGAGCAAAAATCGACCCCAACAATGATTCATCGATATGATGGAGTTGGAGTAAAATGGTGAAAAAAGCCAAGTCAATGACAATGCTTATATCAGTCCTGACCTGCCAATAAGCCACGATGCGAGGCGGTTGGAAGATCCCACGAATGATACCTTATTCGACCAGTTCATAAGCACCACGAAGTGCGACAGTCGGATAAGGAGTTTTTAATTCGACGAGGTCATAAGCCTAACGAGGCACGACGGTCGAATCAAGCTCCGACCAAATAACCAAGTCAAGCCCATAAGGCAGTAAAATGCTGAGTCGACTCATATTCAAGTGTACCATGAGTCATGTACTCATGCTACACTTCGAGGGGCCCAGGGGAATTAAGTCCAAAGGACTGCACCCCATAAGGCGACGTTCATAAGGGAATTAAGTTCAAAGGACTGCACCCTAGACAAATAATCAAAAACACTAAAGAAGTTCAATGAAAAAGCATAGATTGAAATTCAAGATCCAAAATTCAAGAGTTTCCGAGATCGAATCGCATAATAGCCTCGATAAATAGTATAACCGGATGAATAAAGGTTCAATAAAAAAGTTTACAACAAAATCGAATAAGATTGTTCATAAACAAATAACGAGACATAACATCAAGCGCAAGGCTGGTTTGAAGTGGATGCGTTCGGGTCGGATGGCTCCTCCGAGTTGACATTCCCCTCTCCATCATCATCCATTGCAGAGGCTACATACTTGTCATGCAGGGAAACACCAGCCTTGAAATCCGTAAAATACCGACTATATCGAGGGATGGCCTCAGGATCGTATAAATGGGCCTTCCCGATGCTGGAAACTTCAAAATCTGGGATAACCATCTTGACCTGATCAAGAGCATTTGAAAATCCCCCCTTCATGGCTTGGCTCATCAACAAGGTCAGGTCGTTTTCGAGTTCTTCTGAGGCTAGGAAGTCTTTTTTGGCAGCGTCCAGACGAACTGCATAGCTATCGACCTCATACTGAAGGTCGTCTCGAGCCTTTTGAGATCCTGCCAGATCAGCCTTTGCTTCGTCCAGCTCCGATTTTACCTTGGCAAGCTCCGCTTCCCTATCGGATAAGTCTTGGCGCGCCTTGGACAATTCGTCTTGAGAGGTTGCCAAGTCGGATTCAAGTCTAACACGCCGACCATCCAACTTTTTCACTGTTGATTTCTGCTTCTCGACCTCCGAGTTCAGCCGGTTTATCGTCTCTCTTTGTTCCTCGAGAATAGCAGAAGGGGACTCGATCTGGTTCATGGCCAATTTAGCCGTTAGCCGAGCCTGCAAAGAGTGTGACGTTTATACATGAAGCCAACAAAAAGTCCCAAAATTAAGAAAATGAAGCAAAGACTTACAGCTCGGATGATTTTAGTAAAATAATCGCTCAACTCCTCAGGAACCATGGTTTCCATCTTGGCAACACTCACGCCAGGGATCGTTTCGATGCCACTCGAACCTAGAGGAGGAAGGTTGCGAGCCTCTTTTCCGACTCCATGTCTCACTTCGGTGGTTTTCTGGCATTTCCTCGCAACGAGACTATCTCCAGGCTGCTCAGTTACCTGGGCCTCGTCAGGTTGCTCTCTCAGGATGTCGGATGTCGGATGTCGACGCAGGAGTGGAAGATCGGGCCGGTGTCTTTTGACCCCTAGAGATGATTGTGCCCGACATGGGCCTCTTCGATCCAATACCAGTTAATCGTTGGATCTCCTTGGGATCGACCCTCTTGGGGTCAGGAACTTTACCGACATCCTCCAGTTTTGAGAAAAATTCCACTACGAAAACAATAAAATCGACATTAATGTACAATACTGAGGTACGGATAAGAAAAGAGAAAACACAAACTATAGCAGCTCGACAGAGTGAATAAGATCCCTACGTAATATTCGAACGTCCTCATCGAGCTCCAAATAAACACCCGGACCCGCTGTCTCGATATCAGCGAAAGTGTATAAAGAATGTAGATTTCGAGTTGTGACATCGGGGCAAACCCTCTCGAGAATCCTACATTCGGTGGGGGCATCAGAGTCCAGCTTATCATGCTATTTTTTAGGCCTCTTATACCAAGTGTGGATGTCGACATCTTCTAACCCGTGACGGATAAAGAAAAAATGGGGCTTCCACTCGCCCTGAGATGAGGCCACTCTTCTGACAAATTCCGAGACCAGAGGACGCCTCTGGAAAGTGTACGATCCAGTATCTTGCAGGCCTTGGATTGAGTAATATTGCCTGAATAGACGAACTGAGAATTCGACCTTCGCAATTCGACACGCCAACACAAAACCCATAACGCTCCTAATTCCATTTGGAGTGAGCTGTGTGATGCTGATCTGATAGTGGCGGAGGACTTCTATGAGGGCCGGGTCGAAGGGAAACCTTAATCCCTCTTTCAGTTGTGCCTCGTATATGGCACAAAACCCAGGAGGAGGATCACAAGCATATTGATATCGACCGTGGGACACTTTAATGTATTCAGAAGAGTATGGGATGCCATACTTTAGGCAAGCCGCTTTTGCTTTTTCTGGGGTTAGAATGGACATACAACCATAAGTCCCCTGGCCTTTCATCCTAGTTTTGCGTTTGGTAACCCCTAGACAAGAAGTCGATTCCTCTTCTCCTCCTCCCTCTTCTTCTTCGGCTACTCCCTCACCGGAAACAAATGGCCGCTCAGAAACCATCCTCTCCGCCGATTCTTCTTCTCCTTCGACAAATTCTTCCCTATATTGAGAATCACTCTCACTCCTAGACATAGGATTGACTAAAGATAAAAGAAACAAGAAAGGAAGAAAGAGTTTAAATGAGAAGTGCCTTACTTGTGTTTTCGGTTAAAGCAGAGATTTGGAATGGCAAATGAGAGACTCCGGTGTCTTGGACTCCTTTTATGCTGCAAATCCTTAAAATGATTTGAAAAGATAGGATTTGGGGGCAGTTATAGAGATTGAAGCGCAGTAATCGAGGGTAGAATCCCCGTGTGGACCAATAGGAACGCTTCGTCTCCTGCGCCCATTAATGCTGATACGGCGTGACGTCATCCCACGACAGCTGTATTCCTGCCTAAGAAAGGCCACATATCGAAAGATAATTCAAATTTTCAGATCCGACTTCAGCATGCGAGATAGGCTTCTCTCCGATATGGGGGGCTTATGACGATACGGGATTTCACTCCTCCACGTGGAATTATGTGGTTGGTCCAGCTGTCATTTTCCGAAGTCCAAGCCTCTAGAATTCACCTCGGATCGAATAAGAGACGTGTCAATGAAGACCACAGCAGCCAGCAGATTTTGCAAGTGTCCCCTCTCGAACACCCGTGTCGGTGTTATACGAGTCGAGACCAGAATTCCGGTCCATCTTCATAAGCCCAATGTCCATGGGGTTACTTGGGCAAGGGGCAAGGCCCAATAAGGGTTATTTATGTCAATAGACAACACCGCCTTAAGTTTTAGGGCAGAATGTGAACTTATACCTATAAATACACTAATCCAGGAACTACGTGAGGCTTGATTCCTGGACATCACACAGGATACGTAGGCAATCCAAGATACATTCTTGGACTCAGCCAAAACACCCAAAAAAACACCATCTCTACCACCGTTCGAGCCGAGCAAATCCTTCCTGACTCACCCTTAGATTACATTTGGACCTATTAAATAGGAGGTGTGTTATTTAGCATCATCAGCGGGTAACCAAAACCTTGTTGGTGATAAAAACGGGATGAAGGTGGTACAGTAGGTCAAGGAGTGTGACCCACTGGAGGAGGGTAGAAAATCTGATGCTGCTAATGAGAAAACACTAGTGGAAGAGGGTAGCTCAATGGTGGTGGATAAATACTAGTTGATGGGGGTACGCTGATTGGTGGGATGTCTCCTACTACAGTAACTCATACAGGTGCTTCTCCTGGTTCTCAAAAAAATGTAATTGTACCTTGGTGAAGGGTAGAAGGTTTGTTGGTGTGGAGGGTAACTTACTGGTAGCGGTACTAGACCCACTGGAACATCGCTTACCAACGAAAACTGAACCGAACTTCCCACATACAATTGTGGGTGTTGTTCCGGATGAGGTCGTGGTGGCAAACTCTGCTGAGATCGTGGTGTAGGGGTCGCAGTATGAGGGGGTGGAGTGGGGCTCGGATGAGGTGAAGGATTCTACCTCACAAAACCGCCTCTTGCGACTGGTGTCGGACTCTCAAGACGTACTCCTGACGCTTCTGTACCCGCTCCGGTTCTAGTGAACACCATCCTGATGATCAAGGAAAACCAAAACATTACTAAGAGGTCCAAAGAAAACTTATCTTAATAGAAAGGAAGCCTAAAAGACGCTTCTCTCTGATACCAACTGTAACGCCCCGTTCCCGGACACCGAGTCCTTATCCGCAAATCGAAATGTTCGGCACGCATAATATTAAATAAATGATGTTACACGTAAGCCTCTACTACGTCGTATCAAATAAAAGCAAACAGAAGCTAAAAAGACTCGGGTAATTTTTTTCCAAATAACCAAGAATAGAAATTGCAGAACTAAAGAGGAAATGTAATACTATTACATCTGAAACGAAACCAATGAATCCAAAATTGTACGAGTTCCAACGTACTAAAAGTAAATTACTAGCTCCAATAATCCAAATCTATGAAATAAATGTAAATAAACGAATAATAAATAAGGTCTTCAAGTCCGGCGTCCTCAAACATCGTCATCAAAGTCCTCCTCGAACTCTTCATTTACATGTTCGTCTTCTCTCCCTCAAACACATAAATAAACATGCATTTGAGGTAAGTATAATGTACAAAGTAAGAAGTAGACGCTACAATATAATTAGGGTTGTTTTTAATTAGTTATCTTAGTGAGACCGACTCAATTTAGGGTTCATTCCATGCCCATCGACACGTCATGACTAAACGTTTCTAGCTTAACTTATCTTTGTTACATCACTACTCAAGGACACTATGCATGGCGTTCATCAGCCTGAAGATATACTTGCTAACTAACGGTGATTAGCACCGATTAGCTCCGGGATCTGAATTTCCTCCACTACCTTTCAGCTGTTTAAGGCCAGTAGCGTTGTTCACATTTTATTAACGTATCACATCGCCGATATGAAATAGTGTCTAACCGAGAATAAATGACGTTTTAGCTTTTATCTACACATATGTAATCATTATTGTGAATTAACTGGCCACCTAAGTATTTTCAGAATATTACTCACCTTATCAGCTCTACTCCCTCACTTAGACAACTAGACATCACCTCCTATCAGTTACACATACATTGATGTGCTCTAGTTCATCAAAGCAAAGCCCTTTCATGCCCTTCCGACGGATCCGAAGTTCAACTCCCTTTAAGAGTACATTCGGTGTTTTAACTGAACGAATCAGAAGTTCAATCGAGGCTTGTTCATATTCAATTAGTGTTATTTAATCATGAATTAAGGTTTAAAATTCAAAACATCACTTGAAAGAACATTGTATATAAATCTGGGGCAATGCGTGCGCATTACTCTGGAATGCGTACGCATTCCTGCTGCTGAATAATGCTGAAAATTTTCTACTTAGGGAATGCGTGTGCATTGCGCTCAATGCGTATGCATCCCAAGACCAGAAACTATTCTAAACTTTCTGTTTGATCAATGCGTGCGCATTCTTATGAATGCATACGCATCCCTCAGCCAGAAAGCATCATGTATGACTCCGAACCAACAATGCATGCGCATTCCCTTGAATGCGTACACATTGATCCTGCTGTGACTAACCTAAGCAATCCTGTAACAGGAATGCGTGCGCATTGTTGGGCAATACGTACGCATCCTACGCAGAAAAACCCTGAAATCCTGATTTCCATCTGTTAACGATCTCTACTCGATCCCAAACCTCTTGCACACTAATTATAGCAGATAAACAGTGAAAAACATAACTTTAAAGATCTTAAACAATACCTAATCTTTAAACATCATCTAAGCTTAAAACTTGATACAATTAGCTTCAAAACATGATCTAATCTACTCTAAACCACAATTAGATTGTAGGAAGAGCTTCATACCTTTTAAGCAGCTAATTCCGACTTCAAACCACAGAAAAACAGCAGCAAAAACTGATCTTTTTTGCAGAAAACATGTGTGATAAATCCAAACTTAGATTAGATTCAATCACACGCTTCTAAACGATAAAAACTACGAATTGATGAGTTTTAATCCATCAAACCTGAAGAAGAGCAGGAATTAGGGCTTAAACATACCTTATCAAAGCTTCGACATTCGGCAATCAAAACGTTGCTCTCCTCACAGTGATTCCGGCGCTCTACTCTGATCTGAAAACCGTCAAGAATTGCTTTAACAACCGATGAACAAAACCCTCAGCCATAACCTTGCTCTCTCACACGCAGAAGGTGAATTTAGGAGGTGGAGAAATCTGATTAAAAGTTTAAGGGCTGATTAGGTTAATTTTTCCTTAAATGAGAAAAATCCCAAAATTACCTAATTTCAATGATTTTCCTTAATCACCCTTAATAAATCAGATTTTCTTTCCCTTAAATATATATATATCTTGAATATACATATATATAAATATCCAAAATATTAAACTCCGAGTAAAAGCATCCGAACCCAATATTTCGTTTTTCACAAAATGACACGTATGCCCTTTCCCGAAAATCGGAATATTACATAATCTTTAAACATCATCTAAGCTTAAAACTTGATACAATAAGCATCAAAACATGATCTAATCTACTCTAAACCAGAATTTGATTGTATGAAGAGCTTCTTACCTTTTAAGCAGCTAATTCCGACTTCAAACCACAGAAAAATAGCAGCAAAAACTGATCTTTTATGCAGAAAACATGTGTGATAAATCCAAACTTAGATTAGATTCAATCACACACTTCTAAATGATAAAAACTATGAATTGATGAGTTCTAATCCATCAAACCCGAAGAAAAGCAGGAATTAGGGCTTAAACATACCTTATCAAAGCTTCAACTTTCTGCAATCAAAACGTTGCTCTCCTCACAGCGATTCCGGCGCTCTACTATGATCTGAAAACCGTCAAGAATTGCTTTTAAAGACCGATGAACAAAACCCTCAGCCGTAACCTTGCTCTCTCACACGCAGAAGGTGAATTTAGGAGGTGGAGAAATCTGATTAAAAGTTTAAGGGCTGAGTTTGTAAGCCAAATGTCCAACATACCTCGGGCTTAACTTTCCCTTTTGTCCAAAATGTTTCACTCCCTTCATTGGTGATGCTCGTAGGTAAACTCTTTCACCAACTTCAAACTCAAGAGGTCTCCTTCCAACATCTGCCCAACTCTTCTGTCTATCTTGAGCCACCTTCAGATTCTTCTTGACCAGCTGAACCCTTTCTTTAGCTTGCTCAACCAATTCCGGCCCGGTGATTTGTCTTTCCCCGACTTCATCCCAAAACAGCGGCGTTCCACGTCTTCTTCCATACAACGCTTCAAACGGTGGCATGCCTATACTTGCATGATAGCTGTTGTTGTAAGCAAACTCTGCTACCGGTAGGTAATCATCCCATGCTCCGCCTACTTCCAACACACAAGCTCTCAACATATCTTCAACTGTTTGGATAGTTCTCTCAGATTGTCCATCTGTCTGAGGATGAAAGGCCGTACTCAAATCCATCTTGGTTCCGTAAGCTGCTTGTAAACTTTTCCAAAACTGACTGACGAACCTCGGATCATGATCCAAAACAATCGAGATAGGTACTCCGTGTAACTTTACTATATTATCCAAGTATAGTGTCGTCATTTTCTTCAAGGGCATAGCAACCTTATACGGTAAGAAATGGGCGGACTTGGTCAATCTATCCACAATCACCCAAATCGCATCATTGGCGCCTCTCGTCTTAGGTGAACCGGTGATGAAGTCCAGAGTGATCTTATCCCACTTCCATTCCGGGATATCCAATGGCTTAAGCATTCCTCCCGGTCTTTTATGTTCTACTTTAACCTTCTGGCAAGTATCACACTCTGCAACGAACTTGGCTATCTTAAGTTTCATCGAGGGCCACCAAAACCTTTCCTTCAAGTCTCTGTACATTTTTGTAGCTCCCGGATGAACTACAAAAGCAATCCTATGTGCCTCTTCCATGAATCTCCGTCTTAAATCACCCACATTAGGCATACACAAATGATCCTGGTACCAAAGATTCCCATTCTTGTCTAACACGTAACCAACTGTAGGCTTTTCTCTTGCAACTCGCTTCAAGTCAACCAAAGCTGGGTCTTCGTCTTGCTTCTCCCGAATATCATCCATCAATTTTGATCTTGCTAATAATGGTGCCACAAACTGTCGATCTTCAATCTGATCAAAGCTTCTGATTTTCAACCCATCTAACCTTTCTGCCACAACTTCAACACTTGAAACCGCAAACACTGGTTTTCTGCTCAAAGCATCGGCCACTACATTTGCTTTACCTGGATGGTACTGAATCTCAAAGGCATAATCCTTAACAAACTCTAACCATCTCATTTGTCTCATATTCAGATTCTCTTGGGTAAAGAGTACTTCAAGCTCTTGTGATCGGTGAAGATCCTGGCCTTAACTCCATACAAGTAGTGCCTCCAAATCTTCAAGGCAAACACAACCGCTGCTAACTCCAAGTCATGGGTTGGGTAATTCTTCTCATGTACCTTCAACTGTCTGGATGCATAAGCAATTACCTTCCCTTCCTGCATCAACACACAACCTAAACCTTGTCCCAAGCATCCGTGTAAACGTCATAATTATCAAAGATCTCCGGAACTACCAAAACTGGGGCTGTAGTCAACTTCTTCTTCAGTGTCTAAAAAGCATCATCACACTCACTGGTCCACTCAAATTTCACATCCTTTTAAGTGAGCTGGGTAAGTGGTGTAGCTATTTTTGAGAAGTCTTGTACAAACTTCCTATAATAGCCAGCCAAACCGAGAAAACTCCTAACCTCGGAAACTGTAGTCGGTCTGGACCATTTCTCAACTGCTTCAATCTTTGCCGGATCAACCTTGATGCCATCTCCAGAAATGACATGACCCAAGAAACTCACTTGATCCAACCAAAAGTCGCACTTTGAGAACTTAGCATACAACTGGTTCTTCTTCAACGTATCCAACACTATCCTTAAGTGTTCTTCATGTTCCTTCTCATCCTTAGAGAATACGAGGATGTCATCTATGAATACTATCACAAACGTATCCATGTACGGCATGAAAACACGCAGCATTAAATCCATAAATGCAGATGGAGCATTAGTGAGTCCAAAAGGCATGACTAAGAACTCATAATGTCCATGCCTCGTACTAAAAGCCGTCTTCGGTACATCTGCTACCTTGATCTTCAACTGATGATATCCAGACCTAAGATCAATCTTAGAGAACACTTTCTTGCCTTGCAACTGATTAAACAGATCATCAATCCTTGGCAAAGGGTACATATTCTTGATGGTAAGATTGTTCAACGCTCTGTAATCTATTCACATCCTCATGCAACCATCTTTCTTCTTCACAAACAACACTGGGGCTCCCCAAGGTGAGGTACTAGGCTAAATTATATTCCTCTCAAGCATATCCTTAAGTTGAGCTTTCAACTCCTTTAATTCAGCCAGTGCCATTCTATAGGGTTCCTTAGCAACTGGTGCCGCTCCTGGCATCAACTTGATCTCAAATTCAATCTCTCTATCCGGCATGTTTCCCAGTAACTCTTCTGGAAACGTTTCTAGATATTCCTTGACTACAGGGGTTTCCTCTAACTCAGGCTTCACTTGTTCCACATCCACTGCATACAACAAGTAGCCTTCACAACCTTTCCGACACGCTCTTATAGCCTTAACCGCTGAAATTATAGTGTGACGCTTCTTACTCGGCTTGTAGACATTACCTTGATAAGTCTTATATGATTTCCCTGGTATCTTGAAGGTCACTCTCTTTCTCTACAATCCAAGTGAACAAAATTCTCGGATAGCCAATCTATTCCAAGAATCACATCAAATCTGAAAAGTCCAAAACCGTAAAGTCACTCTTGCAACGATACGTTCCAACTCGAACATCTACTTGTGGCATCAACTTCGTTACCTTAGTCACTCTTCCTAAAGGTGTTGTTATCTCCAAAGTGTTTCTTAAAGGTTCCATTGGTAAGTTAAGCTTCTTAGCTACCTTAGTTGACACAAAAGTATTAGACGCTCCCGTATCAAACAATGCCGTGACCACTAAGTTGTCTAACATTATTGTACCCGATATAACGTTATCGTCTGGTTTGGTCATCTCAACATCCACTGCAAACACTCGAACTGGGCGACTTGGGCCACCTTTCCCTTTCCCTTGCCTCTGATTACTCATAGGACCCTTTGTTGGACAGTTCTTAGCAAAATGTCCCGTCTCTCCACAAAGATAGCAACCGTTTGTATGAACTCGGCACTCACCCAAGTGATTCCTATTGCACTTAGGGCAAAGTGGTGCTCCGGTTGGAGGTTTACTCGCTGCAGGGGCTGTTGTCTTCTTAAAATTCTGTTGCGGTGCTCCCCTATTATTACCCTGGCTTGTTCCAAAATTCCTCTTGTTCCCAATAACAACTGTGGCCTTCTTCCTAAAGGTCTCAACCTCTAAGGCCTTATTCAACAATTCAGCCATATTCTTGGCTATGAATCCTAGCATACCAGACTATATTTGGTAGGCTAAGCCTTCCTTGTAATGCGCCATCTTTCTCTCTTCTACTTTCATCAACTCAGGGTAGAATCTTCCCAACTCGTTAAACTTGTTGGTGTACTATGATACTGTCATATAATTACCCTGCTTAAGTTTCAAAAACTGGCTTGCCATGTCTGCCTGCACGGTTGCTTGAAAATACTCCTTATAAAACATGGCCATAAAGCCTTCCCAATCTGTTACCTTTCCATTACTGCTTTGTATGGCATCGATCCAAGCTTCAACTACACATAAAAGGAAACTAACCGCCAACTGAGCCATCTCAGATTCAGGAACATGTATATTCCTGCAAGCCTTTTCGAAGCCTCTTAACCATTCTTCGGCCTTTGAATGTTCCACATTCCCATAGAAATCCGGAACCCTGTTTCTTCTCAACCTCGTATACCAGTCAATCGGTGGTGCTTGCTCAAGTACTGGCCTAACAGGTGGGGCTTGTGGATAAACTGGACGGTATCCATAGGGCATTTCTTGTTGCTGGTGCTGGGGTTGGTGGAAACCGTAGGGCGGGTAACCAAAACCTTGTTGGTGATCAAAACGGGGTGAAGGTGGTACAGTAGGTCGAGGAGTGTGACCCACTGGAGGAGGGTAGAAAGTCTGATGCTGCTGATGAGAGAACACTGGTGGAGGAAGGTAGCTCACTAGTGGTGGATAAATACTAGTTGCTGGGGGTACGCTGACTGGTGGGATGTCTCCTACTACAGTAACTCGTATAGGTTCTTCTCCTGGTTCTCCATAAATGTAATTGTACCTTGGTGGAGGGTAGAAGGTTTTTTGGTGTGGAGGGTAACTTACTGGTGGCGGTATTAGACCCACTGGAACATTGCTTACCAACGAAAACTGAACCGAACTTCCCACATGCCATTGTGGGTGTTGTTCCTGATGAGGTCGCGGTGACAAACTCTGCTGAGATCGTGGTGTAGGGGCTGCAGTATGAGGGGGTGCAGTAGGCTCGGATGAGGTGAAGGATTCTGCCTCACAAAAGCGTCTCTTACGACTGGGGTCGGACTCTCACGACGTACTCCTGACGCTTCTGCACCCGCTCCGGTTCTAGTGAACACCATCCTGATGATCAAGGAAATCCAAAACATTACTAAGAGGACTAAATAAAACTTATCTTAATAGAAAGGAAGCCTAAAAGAAGCTTCGCTCTGATACGAACTGTAACGCCCCGTTCCCGGACACCGAGTCCTTATCCGGAAATCGAAATGTTCTGCATGCATAATATTAAATAAATAATATTACACGTAAGCCTCTACTACGTCGTATCAAATAAAAGCAAACAGAAGCTAAAAAGACTCGGGTAATTTTTTTCCAATTAACCAAGAATAGAAATTCCAGAACAAAAGAGGAAATGTAATACTATTACATCTGAAACGAAACCAACGAATCCAAAATTGTACGAGTTCCAACGTACTAAAAGTAAACTACTAACTCCAATAATCCAAATCTATGAAATAAATGTAAATAAACGAATAATAAACAAGGTCTTCAAGTCCGGCGTCCTCAAACGTCGTCATCAAAGTCCTCCTCGAACTCTTCATTTACCTGTTCGTCTTCTCTCCCCCAAACACATAAATGAACATGCATTTGAGGTAACTACAATGTACAAAGTAAGAAGTAGAAACTACAATATAATTAGGGTTGTTTTTAATTAATTATCTTAGTGAGACCGACTCAATTTAGGGTTCATTCCATGCCCATCGACACATCATGAATAAACGTTTCTAGCTTAACTTATCTTTGTTACATCACTACTCAAGGACACTGTGCATGGCGTTCATCAGCCTGAAGATATACTTGCTAACTAACGGTGATTAGCACCGATTTGCTCCGGGGTCTCCCCGGTATGCGTATACGTCCGATGAATTTCCTCCACTACCCTTCAGCCGTTTAAGGCCAGTAGCGTTGTTCACCTTTTATGAACGTATCACATCGCCGATATGAAATAGTGTCTAACCGAGAATAAATGACATTTTAGCTTTTATCTAACACATATGTTATCATTATTGAGAATTAACTAGCCACCTAAGTATTTTCAGAATATTACTCACCTTATTAGCTCTACCCCTCACTTAGACAACTAGACATCACCTCCTATCAGTTACACAGACATTGATGAGCTCTAGTTCATCAAAGCACAAGCCCTTTCATGCCCTTCCGACGGATCCGAACTTCAACTCCCTTGAAGAGTACATTCGGTGTTTTAAATGAACGAATCAGAAGTTCAATCGAGGTTTGTTCATATTCAATTAGTGTTATTTAATCATGAATTAAGGTTTAAAATTCAATACATAACTTGAAAAAACATTGTATAGAAATCTGGGGCAATGCGTGCGCATTACACTGGAATGCGTACGCATTCCTACTGCTGAATACTGCTGAAACTCTTTGCTCAAGCAATGCGTGCGCATTGCGCTCAATGCGTACGCATCCCAAGACTAGAAACTATTCTAAACTTTCTGTTTGATCAATGTGTGCGCATTCTTATGAATGCGTACGCATCCCACAGCCAGAAAGCATCCTGTATGACTCTGAACCAACAATGCGTGCGCATTCCCTTGAATGCGTACGCATTGATCCTGTTGTGACTAACCTAAGCAATCCTGTAACAGAATGTGTGCGCATTTCTGGGCAATGCGTACGCATCCTATGCAGAAAAAACGTAAAATCCTGATTTCCATCTCTTAACGATCTCTACTCGATCCCAAACCTCTTGCACACTAATTATAGCGAATAAACAGTGGAAAAACATAACTTTAAAGATCTTAAACAATCCCTAATCTTTAAACATCATCTAAGCTTAAAACTTGATACAATAAGCATCAAAACATGATCTAATCTTCTCTAAACCACAATTAGATTGTAGGAAGAGCTTCTTACCTTTTAAGCAGCTAATTCTGACTTCAAACCACAGAAAAATAGTAGCAAAAACTGATCTTTTCTGTAGAAAACATGTGTGATAAGAGAACACCTCAATGACTGGTACCGGCAAAGTGAATGTCCCTGTGACAATCAGTGATGATACAGCAACAGAAGAAGAAAAACAACAAGAGGAAATCACCTACCTGGAGGAAGGTGAGGAAGGATATAGAATTACTTCATCTGAAGACGAAGATATGGATGAGGAAGAAGTTGAGGCAGAGGATGAACATTCTGAAAGTGACCATCTTGAAGCTGATCCGGAAACCATGGAGACATCTGATGATGATCTAACTCTTCAAGAGGTACTTTTCAAGAGCCTCAGCAAAGTTGATGAACAGCCAAGTAAGCCAACTGATCAAACTCACTTCACTGAACTTGTCAACTCCCCCACTATTGACCAAGGGGGAACTCCGGCAGAAGAAAATGGAAAAGCAAGCATTCCTCCACAACCTCTCAATGACACTAAGGTTGAAGAGGGACAAGAGGAAGAACAAGAAACAGTGGAAGAAAGAGAAAAAGAGACAGAAGGTGAACAGGAAGAGAAGGAAGAGGAAGAGGAGAACAACGAGAAAGAGGAAGATGGTGATGAAGAGGAGGTTAATGTGACACCAAAGGAAATTAATCCAGAAAGAATCTTCAACCTGGACATTCAACCTCTCATTGTGGACATGGAAAGGCAATATCACAGCAGGCAAAACCTGAAGACTGCCTTAAGGAGTGGAGCAACCTCTTTCAACCACAAGATTGAAGCCCTCATCAGCCATATCAAGATACAAGATGAGGTCATGGAAAGACAAGGAAACTTGCTTTGGAACCTCCTGTTAGGTGTAGTGCCCAAAAGACAATTTGTGTAATTGTTTTTGATAATGGATGACAGAATTTATCTCACCTTATTACTTGCTTTGTGCTTGTAAGTAATACACTGCTGCAAACCCTAAGTATATCAGTATGTAACCGCTTAACTCAGTGCATGGCATGCACGTGAGGATTGAGTTAGTGGTGATATACTTAAATTGTTAGTCCGTGGTGAACTTAATCAGAGTTTAGGGTCTCTTGATTAAAACACCAATAATGCGCCCAGAACACCTTAGGGTGTGATAGTCTTATCCGGACTGTCGGTAGAGGGTACCTACGTGGGGCATTTATATATGATGGCATTCATATAAGGCTGGACCGATTTAATCTGAATTTCTTGGTATAATTCCGTAATCGAGGAATCCTATTAAATCATTAGATGATCATATATGGATCAACCTTAATCCTGAGGTGATCACAGGATGCTGCTTGTCCCGGGGTAGTGTTTGATGTGTTAGTTACGGTTCACTTTAATAGGTGTTCCAAGCCACTTCTCATTGGCAGTATCTCCAGATGAGTGAGTAGTTCTGATTTTCACAGACATGGAATCCATTCCTTCCTGCGGGAAGTAGAGAGACAGTCCCCTTATTTGTTAGCCCTAAGAAAGTGATCGATCCCGGGAGTTCATATTTGACTAATTAGCTACTAGTCAGATATGTGTGCTAATTGATCATCGGGGGTTAATGGTAAATAAGGATAAGATATTCGAGTCGGGTTCACGGAGACTTCCCACTTAGAATGGACAGTCTATGGAGGGTTAATCCGTATGTAGTGATTATATCAATGGACGCTTATTCACTCTATGGGTTGAGTATAAGTATACATCTATAATCGGTAGAGTTCAGTTTCGGGTTTATGGTGGCGTAATTCCGAAATTAATAATTAATGTACTTATTCTGTTCGATGAATAATTAATTATTGGAGCTACTGGTAATAGGTCCATGGTCCCCGATGTGGCTTCTGTAATTCGGACTAATAATCTTGTTACTTGGGCCTCAGTGATAATTAATTGGCTGGGCTGATTAATTGATATGCATGGATATTATTTAGTTGGGCTAAATAATATATATACACATAAAAGACATTTTATGTGGGCTTTTAACCCTAATGTGGCGCCTCAATCTATTAATTATCACAAGAATTATTATTTTTGTGATGTGGAAAATAAAAGATATTCTTGTTATATGATTGGTTGGATGACTTGTTATTTGATTTCCTATTGGTCAATGCTTGTCACAATTAGTCATTAAGAAAAATATCCTTTTATTTTGATTAATTAATTAATTAATTAATACTTGGAGGCCAATGATTTACTCTCCTATAAAAGGAGAGTTATTCCAAGGGAAATTTACATCGAAAATTTCGACCCTAGCCACAAAATAGAGAGAAAAATTAGTTTTCTTGTCTTGGGTTCTAGAAGAAGAAAAAGTTTTTCTTGGTGTTGCATATCAAGGAGGTTCGTGTATCAAGAAGGGTGTCCACCAACCGCCGTTTGGAGAACACATCGGAAGATCAAGGCGACTCTTCCCGTTATTGGTAACATGATCTTAACCCCCTTGTAGTAGTTTAAGTCCTTTAATTATGTATTGTGGTATATAAGTCGTGATCCATCTGTTAGGTGTGATACCCGAAAGACAATTTTGTAATTGTTTTATTTAATAAATGAAATGATATTATTATTCATATTTATTATTCTCATAATCACCGATGTGACAATAGTATTTACACTACAGAAAACCCTAAGTATATCGTTATGTAATCACTTAACTCAGTGTATGGTATATACACGGGAGGATTGAGTTAGTGAAGATGTACTTAAAATACAATTAGCCCGTAGTGAAGTTAATCGAGAGTATCGGGTCTCTCCTTTAACGTGCTATTAATGCGCCAGAACACAATAGGTGTGATTGTCTTATCCGGACTTTCGGTTAAGAGAACCTAATGGGGCATTTATATATGATAGATATATCATATAGGGCTGGACCGATTTGATTAGAGTTCACGATATAATTCCGTAATTGAGAAGTCTTATCGAATCAATGGATGATCATATTTATGGATATATCTTAATCCTGAGGTGATCACAGTCAACTACTTGAATCAGTATGAAGTTTGACTTGACGGTTAAGGATTACACCGAGTCTGTGGTCTGAATTACCCCATCTTGGCATTGTACTGGATTGAGTGAGTAGTCCGTGTTATCACAGATACGGAATCCATTCCTTCCATTTATGGAAGTAGATAGACAGTTCCCTTATTTGTTAATCCTAGAAACCGATCGATCGCGCGAGTTCATATTACACCGATTAGCTACCGGTGAGTTGTATGAATTAATTGATCACTAGGGGGTTAATGGTAAATAAGGATAAGAGGTTCTAAAAAGGGTTAACGGTAACTTCCCGATTTAGAATGAACAGTCTATGGAGGATTAATCCATATGCAATGATTATATCAATGGACGCTTATTATTGTTCTCGTGAGGAGATAAATATAATCTTATAATCGGAGGAGTGCAGTCACGGGATTATGGTGGCATATTCTGTGATTGATTTATCGAATATAATTATTCTATAATTATTTATTTGATTTATCGGAGCCGCTGATTATTAGTCCATGGTCCCCGACGTGCCTCCTAATATAGCATAGCTATTCTCGGACGTCGAATCCTAATAATATTAATTTAGTTCTTGTTGGACTTTATTAAAAACGATATGTGAATTAATTGTTTAGTGGACTATTAAATTAGTTGGGCTAAATAATTAAATACACGGAAAAGACATTTTTCGTGGACTCGACCCAAATAAGTGTGTTGACTTTTGACCTCATTGGTCAAATATATGTAAATGTGCGTGGACCTTATTTGAAACATTAAGGTTGGTGGCGCATGTTTTGTTATATTATTTATTATTAGGAAATTAGTTTTCTTGGATAATTATTTAATATGTGATTTATCTTTTATTTGTTAATTGATAATTCATGGAATATTAGATAATAATATGATTTATCCTAATTTGTTTGGGATAATTATTTTATTTATCTTTTATTTGGAAAAGGATTAATGTAATAATTATCTCTTAATTATTTAATCCTTGGAGGACAAGGATTACTCTCCTATAAAAAGGAGTTCTCCTAAGCCTTAATACACATAAAATTTTCGACTATCAACTCTTAGAGAGGAGGAAAAAATTTCGCCAAGAGGGTTAGAGAAAATCTTGGAGATTTTTCCGGGTAGCATATCGGAAGGATTCGAGACGAGGATTTCCTTCCACCGGGAGTTGCTTGGATCACACGTACGGAAGATCGTGGTGCTCTTCACATCTTCTTGCTTCTTTCCATTGCGGTTCTTCAACTTGGATTTAGAGATCCAAGAGGTATGATCTACAACTCCCTTGTAGATGTAGATCTAGTTATTTTATTACGTGTATTTTATAGATCTAGATCCTTAAAATCGCTTCCGCTGCGGATGATATTACTAACAGTGGTATCAGAGACCATGGTGATCTATATTTATACGTATAAAATATTAGATCTAGGAGTGGAATATGCATGTGTAGATTGCATTATTTTCGTTTTTAATTTTATTATTTTCGAAAATTTTATGATGAATGCTTGTGATTGTCGTGGTTGAAGAGATGGATTGAGGTTGGTATTGTTTACCCGTAGATCTATTTTGTAGCTCTTTTGATTAGCATCAATTGAGCATAGGATGTGTAATTTATTTTATGTCATGCGAAAAATATGTAAAAGTAGCATCTTTATTGTAATTTTGATCCGGGTTCGAGACGACGAAGATGATGTGTTGAAGATGATGGTGTTGAAGATCATCAAGAAGGTAAAACGGAGGAGGCCGATTTGTTTAATCTTTTTTATTTAATCGGCGGCAATTCCTTTTTTTTGGTATTTTTGTAGTAGGTATCCTAATTTTGTTTTGGCCGCAAGGCCTAACCTGTAACAACAAAAAAAAAAAAAAAAAATAAAAAAAAAAAATTTCTTGATAATTCTGCCGTGACATGCCTTATTAAAATTAAAAAAAAGTTTTTTATATAAAACAATTATAAATATTGATATATTTTAAATATATTGGTATATTACGGCCTCCTCTCTCCTCGTCGTTCGTGGTTCGTGTCAAGATCGAAGGTTTAAGATCCGGAAGTTTTCAACATCAAGTTCAAGATCGAGACTTGAAGACATAGAATTAGTTTTAATGTCCTTAGAAAATAGGTTAGTCGGGGGTACCAACGATCCATCTCGGTGTTTAAATTTTCCGTAATTTATTTTTTATGTGTTTGATCATAAAATAGATATAAAATCGGAATTGCCATGACATGCATCATATCATAAATCCACTCCATGCATACATGTAGAATTTTAATTTTGGTAATTAAAATAGGCATGTATACAAACTCGTGTAATTAGTTGAAATTTAATTAATACGTGGTAATTAATAAATTTAGTAACTAATTAATGATCCGAGGACGGGTTATGAAATCGTTAGCCTTTCGGTGTGTGTTCTCGGTGAACCGCCTTAAAGCTCAAACGAGATCACGTTTTCGATTCGTAGTGTCTACGAGATTGAATGATGGTAAAAGAACAACAAATCTTGGATAAAAACGGTTCGCTTATAGGATGGGTGGTCAACTGAGCTTCGCTCAAACGACTTAACCCTCCTAGTGTGATGTATGCACGGGGGTCCGGCAAGACTAAGCCAAACCGAGAGCGGAAGGGTGATTCCTTCTAATCTCAATAGGGCTCTCTTGACCCGATTTCGTCCGACTGTCACATATGTTCCAAAGAATAGGACGGGTAGGCTTGCCTACGTTACCGACACCATTCGGAATCATTGATTTGATGTGCTTTTATGTTAACATCAAATAGACGTGGTTAGTTAACCCACCACCACTTCCAAAATATTGAGTGGGAGCGGGGGAGGCGACAGCCAACCCCACGGCCTCTACTATAGATACAAGTAAGTGAGAGAAGGGTGACGCCTCGCGGCGCTTTGATTTCGTCCCCCTAAGGATGGTGTTCACCCCTATCAACATTCATGGCTTGGTCTCCGAAAGGATAGGATTTACGGGTACTCGTCGGGTCACCGACCTATCCTAAGACGGCACACTCGGGGCGTATCTAAGAGATCCGATATAGTAGGTCACACTCATCATGGGTATTTTTGGTAATACCTAGGCTTAAAAAGGAAGGTAGTCAATGAATAAAGGGATGTTCGATTCTCGTGGGATGTTCGATTCTCACAAGTTATTCATTGATGAGATTGTCTCGCTTTAACCGTCATCTCTTTGACCTACCCTAAGGCGGCACTGAGATGCGAGGTTAAAACCTTGGAATGGTAGAGTAGACTTATTTTTAGTTTACAATTCCTAAAATTTAATATAGTAGTGTTAAACTTGAATTAATATATGTCATTTTATTTACAGATTATCCCTTACTAAATTGCTTAAAATTTATAATTGACTAGTATTGACTTCGTTAAAAGTGGAAAGTAACTAGGACGTTGAACTAATTAATCAATAATGCAATTATTTTCCGGAAGAGATATTTTCTCTTAAGCCTTTTAAAAACCAGAGTGACATATAGGTATGTCACTAGTGTCATTCGTGTCAAACGAGAGACAAACTTAGTTTGATCAAAGGTGATTTCGGACTTTGAAATTCTTCTAGTGAATTTTCAGTGTGTAGTGACTACACACGTAACCGTTCTAATTGAGAAATCGGAAAATCATGAACTGTTGCTAGTTAGACGATATTTGGAATCGATGAACTAGTGGGAGTTTTATGATTTGTATTTTTCTGGAAACATTAGAACTGTGTAAGTGTTTACACGAGAGATTTTCAAATTGAAAAATTGGAAAATCATAAAATGAAGCATTGCTGGTTAGACGGTATTTGGAACCGATAAACTAGTGGGAGCTTTAATCTTATGATTTGTTGTTTTTCTGGTATATTAGAAAATCCGAGAAGTCCTGACAAGTAACACTCGAAATAGACATCCCACGGTTCAAGAGTAGTGTCTACTCACACGAACTGCTAGTTCAAAACTGTTTCCATTTACGGAAAGTCAAGAATGGGAGAGTATGTCTAAGAGTGTTAGTCATCTAAAACTGAGTTGATTTTAAGGCTAAACCGAAAATTAATAAACTGAAAATCATAGGATAAGGATAGTGATTTCAGATCACCAACCTATGAATCCTTGGCGATTTTCTTGAGCTAAGTTCTTTGGAAGAACAAAGTAGCAGTGCATTTAACGATTAAAAGAGTAAACAACGGGCAGTTAATTTTAGCTAGAATAGTGGGAGTGATATAAGGAAATGAATCTCGGATTCAATCCTTGGATATCATGGAAAATTTATTTTCGGTTTAAGATTCGTTGGAACGAATGGATTTACCTTCTATTCGATAATTTGTTTGTCGTATAGGAAGTGAATATACCATTTGTAGTACGAATCCAAGACTCGGACTTTTGTTTGATAAAGTCAAAACCACTTACAACTGCTGAAATATGTATATAACACATCCTAAGAACTATTAAAAGCAATTGGTTTCTATATTTAGATAAACGCTTCTTCATATTCCATAGTTAGTGCATAGTCCCTATAAGACAAGACTTGAAGACTGGCTCAGGGTGATTCCTTTCTCCCAGTCTGGTTAGATTGTCTTAAAGGTTCAATGACTAAGCTTCCTTTCAATCAGGAAAGGAAAATGGTTATAAAGAAGTAACATAGCTTGTTCATGACGACCTTCGGGGTCTGATGAAAGATACAAGCTAGTAGGAGCTTCCGAGTAGTGACTTCTTGTCTGATAACTATTCAAACACTCCGGTAAGTTTATCCAAAATATTCAAAGGTGTCTCTAATTTTGTCGGAGATGGAGTATTCTATACTCAGAAATGGGCCATCACATAGTCCTAGGGACTGATGCTCGGTCTGCCTCATAGTGAAATGCTTTCACTAAGGAAGAAACCATTGAATTGCCTTTACATAGTTGTAGATGTGCCACAATACACTGCTTAACTCAATAAAGATATTGGAAATGAAATAACGGTTTACATTGAAGTGTAGAACCGAGAAGTCTACCTAGAATGTGCTTTGGAATTAACGGATAATGAGTGGATTCGGTTCACCCAAATTCCGTCAATATAAGCATTTAGCACATGATGCTTGATGGTTTGACTGGGAATTTCGCGTACACGTTCGGTCAGTGAACAATCGTTATATATCTTGTAGCATTGAGAAAAAGGTTCGTTATCAGATTCTTGACATCGGGAAGGGACAGTTATACTGTTGCATCCTTTCTGATAGAGTCTATGAACAACAAACCTTGAACATTGGAGTACGGTTACTCAAGGTAGTTACTTACTGATTAAAATCAAACCACATCCAACATCGGTTATTGGTGATAACACTAAATACTACTAAACTAGATCAGAATTTCGATCCACCCAGAATGTAGTGGGAGTATGGTTTATCCATTACCCATTACGGGTTTCTGCGGACTTTGTAGTCTGAGGATCGAGTGACGACCTATGGCTCTTTTGTGAGCAGTATAGGATTCTGATAATAGAGGTTGGTTTAATAGCCATAACCCTGTGAATGGAGTTCAATACTCCAATTCTGTTCATGCTCTTGTAGAACCACCTGAGCGTCTCAGGCCCAGTGGGAGTAATTGGATCTACACGGAAAAGAGTAGAATGAGTTCGGTATTACATGATTTCGTTCAAAAGCAGAAAATAGGGGTGATTCCCTGAGACTTTCTTGCCAAACAAACGGAGTCTGGATTCATTCGGAACAAAAGGGTATTGCCTTATGAACTTATGACAGGATGACTGTCAAGGCTTATGTCCTTTGTGGATAAAGAGCAAACCTCTCGGTCATTGGAAGTCATATATTTCTACAATATGTGGATTTGACCAGTATATTGATAAGTCTTTTTTGTAGACCGGATATCAATTTTAGTATAGTAGTGAATATATACATATATTAGTGTTTGTGAAGGATAACACCGCACCAGTTAGAATCAACATGGGTGTGTTATCTCAAGTCAGAATCTGACAATGCCACAATTCTCTACAATAGAGATTTGGACAACATTCTTAAGAGTTTGACTCGGTCGAATTCATTAGAATCAGTCACTGGTTTCCTATCCATCTTATTGGTTAAGATGATGCATCTGTGTATGCAACATTCAACGAGGAAGTTCTACCCTATGCCTCAGGAATGACTCTCTAAATCTTCGGATCAAGAGAAATGGGATAGATTCTCTTTCTAGTAAGAGATGGTCAGGTTATTGAACGTCAATTTTGATCGAATCTTACATTCGGCGGTTAACGAAGCAAGTTTAGTATGTCCTTTAGTATCTTGAGAGAACGAGGAATAATATGCGGGCATATTCAAATGTGAACTTGGATATGTGAGATACACTGATTTCGACTTTGTGTCGATTGAGGATGATCGTTAAGTCGATCTCGGTCTCAGTGTTTACTCTTGTGTTGAAGCTATTGCCTGGAGAAATCCAGAACGCCAACTCGACTTTAACTAGTTGGGTGATTAGCGGCTTTTGTAGTAGCTAGAGAGGCGATATAGCTTAAGGATTTCCTTTTCATATCTGGGAGTAATTCCAGATTTGGAAAGCCGATACCACATCATTGTGCAAACGATGAAGGGGTAGCTTATAAGGATTTTTCAAATCACTTGAGTTCAAGAGCATATTGGTAAAGTACCACATGATTAGATGGACCGGCGACGTTTCGATTCTACGGATCGCCTCGAGCCGACAACCCGACCGATCATTAAGACCCATGACATTCAGATATAGGTGCTCCCCGAGTCACCGACCTATCCTACGACGGCATACTCGGAGTGTACTTTGGAATCAAATGGTTATGATAAGTTTTGTGGGTACTAAAATACGGGATGAGTCTCCATTGCTTTAGAGCAAGTGGGAGATGTAGTTTGTTGTAGTTTTAAATAATAGGTGTGCTCTAAAACAATTAATCACATGCTTTCGTGCAAGTGGGAGATTGTTAGGTGTGATGCCCGAAAGACAATTTTGTAATTGTTTTATTTAATAAATGAAATGATATTATTATTCATATTTATTATTCTCATAATCACCGATGTGACAATAGTATTTACACTACAGAAAACCCTAAGTATATCGTTATGTAATCACTTAACTCAGTGTATGGGATATACACGGGAGGATTGAGTTAGTGAAGATGTACTTAAAATACAATTAGCCCGTAGTGAAGTTAATCGAGAGTATCGGGTCTCTCCTTTAACGTGCTATTAATGCGCCCAGAACACAATAGGTGTGATTGTCTTATCCGGACTTTCGGTTAAGAGAACCTAATGGGGCATTTATATATGATAGATATATCATATAGGTCTGGACCGATTTGATTAGAGTTCACGATATAATTCCGTAATTGAGAAGTCTTATCGAATCAATGGATGATCATATTTATGGATATATCTTAATCCTGAGGTGATCACAATCAACTACTTGAATCAATATGAAGTTTGACTTGACGGTTAAGGATTACACTGAGTCTGTGGTCCGAATTACCCCATCTTGGCATTGTACTGGATTGAGTGAGTAGTCCGTGTTATCACAGATACGGAATCCATTCCTTCCATTTATGGAAGTAGATAGACAGTTCCCTTATTTGTTAATCCTAGAAACCGATCGATCGCGCGAGTTCATATTACACCGATTAGCTACCAAAGTGAGTTGTATGAATTAATTGATCACTAGGGGTTAATGGTAAATAAGGATAAGAGGTTCTAAAAGGGTTAACGGTAACTTCCCGATTTAGAATGAACAGTCTATGGAGGATTAATCCATATGCAATGATTATATCAATGGACGCTTATTATTATTCTCGTGAGGAGATAAATATAATCTTATAATCGGAGGAGTGCAGGCACGGGATTATGGTGGCATATTCCTGTGATTGATTTATCGAATATAATTATTCTATAATTATTTATTTGATTTATCGGAGCCACCGATTATTAGTCCATGGTCCCCGACGTGCCTCCTAATATAGCATAGCTATTCTCGGACGTCGAATCCTAATAATATTAATTTAGTTCTTGTTGGACTTTATTAAAACGATATGTGAATTAATTGTTTAGTGGACTATTAAATTAGTTGGGCTAAATAATTAAATACACGGAAAAGACATTTTTCGTGGACTCGGCCCAAAATAGTGTGTTGATTTTTGACCTCATTGGTCAAATATATATAAAAGGTGTGCATGGACCTTTTTTTGAAACAAAAAAGGTGCGCATGTTGTTATATTAAATATTATTAAGGAATTAATCTTCTTGGATAATTATTTAATATGTGATTTATCTTTTATTTGTTAAATGATAATTCATGGAATATTAGATAATAATATGATTTATCCTAATTTGTTTGGGATAATTATTTTATTTATCTTTTATTTGGAAAAAGGATTAATGTAATAATTATCTCTTAATTATTTAATCCTTGGAGGACAAGGATTACTCTCCTATAAAAAGGGAGTTCTCCTAAGCCTTAATACACAGTAAATTTCGACTATCAACTCTTAGAGAGGAGAAGGAAAATTTCGCCAAGGGGAGTAGGGGAAAATCTTGGAGATTTTTCCGGGTAGCATATCGGAAGGGTTCGAGTCGAGAATTTCCTTCCACCGGGAGTTGCTTGGATCACACGTACGGAAGATCGTGGTGCTCTTCACATCTTCGTTCTTTCCATTGCGGTTCTTCAACTTGGATTTAGAGATCCAAGAGGTATGATCTACAACCCCCTTGTAGATGTAGATCTAGTTATTTTATTACGTGTATTTTATAGATCTAGATCCTTAAAATCGCTTCCGTTGCGGATGATATTACTAACAGTGGTATCAGTCGCCATGGTGATCTATATTTATACGTATAAAATATTAGATCTAAGGAGTGGAATATGCATGTATAGATTGCATTATTTTCGTTTTAATTTTATTATTTTCGAAAATTTTATGATGAATGCTTGTGATTGTCGTGGTTGAAGAGATGGATTGGAGTTGGTATTGTTTACCCGTAGATCTATTTTGTAGCTCTTTTGATTAGCATCAATTGAGCATAGGATGTGTAATTTATTTTCTGTCATATGAAAAATATGTAAAAGTAGTACCTTTTGTATTGTAATTTTGATCCGGGTTCGAGACGACGAAGATGATGTGTTGAAAATCATGGTGTTGAAGATCATCAAGAAGGTAAAACGGGAGGAGGCCGAATTTTTTTTTTTTTTCGGTCTCGGCAATTTTTTATTGAATTGGCAGCATTAGTTTTTGCGGCGGCAGCATTCTTTGATAAAATTTGTGTATTCTTTTTTTTTAACCTAATTGTTTGCCGACATAAAAAAAAAAAAATCCTAATTTTTTTTTTGATAAGTTTGCCGAGGGCAATTAGTACAAAAAAATAAAAATAAATTATAAAACAAGTTTGTAATATAAATATATTTTAATATATTGGTATATTACGGCCTCCTCTTCTCGTCGTTCGTAGTTCGTGTCAAGATCGAAGGTTCGAGATTCGGAAGTTTCAAGATCAAGATCGAAGATCGAGATTTGATGACTTAGAATTAGTTTTAATTTCCTTAGAAAATAGGTTAGTCGGGGGTACCAACGATCCATCTCGGTGTTTAAATTTTCCGCAATTTATTTTTTATGTGTTTGATCATAAAATAGATATAAAATCGGAATTGCCATGACATGCATCATATCATAAATCCACTCCATGCATACATGTAGAATTTTAATTTTGGTAATTAAAATAGGCATGTATACAAACTCGCGTAATTAGTTGAAATTTAATTAATACGTGGTAATTAATAAATTTAGTAACTAATTAATGATCCGAGGACGGGTTATGAAATCGTTAGCCTTTCGGTGTGTGTTCTCGGTGAACCGCCTTAAAGCTCAAACGAGATCACGTTTTCGATTCGTAGTGTCTACGAGATTGAATGATGGTAAAAGAACAACAAATCTTGGATAAAAACGGTTCGCTTATAGGATGGGTGGTCAATCGAGCTTCGCTCAAACGACTTAACCCTCCTAGTGTGATGTATGCACGGGGGTCCGCAAGACTAAGCCAAACCGAGAGCGGAAGGGTGATTCCTTCTAATCTCAATAGGGCTCTCTTGACCCGATTTCGTCCGATTGTCACATATGTTCCAAAGAATAGGACGGGTAGGCTTGCCTACGTTACCGACACCATTCGGAATCATTGATTTGATGTGCTTTTATGTTAACATCAAATAGACGTGGTTAGTTAACCCACCACCACTTCCAAAATATTGAGTGGGAGCGGGGAGGCGACAACCAACCCCACGGCCTCTACTATAGATACAAGTAAGTGAGAGAAGGGTGACGCCTCATGGCGCTTTGATTTCGTCCCCCTAAGGATGGTGTTCACCCCTATCAACATTCATGGCTTGGTCTCCGAAAGGATAGGATTTCTGGGTACTCGTCGGGTCACTGACCTATCCTAAGACGGCACACTCGGGGCGTATCTAAGAGATCCGATATAGTAGGTCACACTCATCATGGGTATTTTTGGTAATACCTAGGCTTAAAAAGGAAGGTAGTCAATGAATAAAGGGATGTTCGATTCTCGTGGGATGTTCGATTCTCACAAGTTATTCATTGATGAGATTGTCTCGCTTTAACCGTCATCTCTTTGACTACCCTAAGGCGGCACTGAGATGCGAGGTTAAAACCTTGGAATGGTAGAGTAGACTTATTTTTTAGTTTACAATTCCTAAAATTTAATATAGTAGTGTTAAACTTGAATTAATATATGTCATTTTATTTACAGCATTATCCCTTACTAAATTGCTTAAAATTTATAATTGACTAGTATTGACTTCGTTAAAAAGTGGAAAGTAACTAGGACGTTGAACTAATTAATCAATAATGCAATTATTTTCCGGAAGAGATATTTTCTCTTAAGCCTTTTAAAAACCAGAGTGACATATAGGTATGTCACAAGTGTCATTCGTGTCAAACAAGAGACAAACTTAGTTTGATCAAAGGTGATTTCGGACTTTGAAATTCTTCTAGTGAATTTTCAGTGTGTAGTGACTACACACGTAACCGTTCTAATTGAGAAATCGGAAAATCATGAACTGTTGCTAGTTAGACGATATTTGGAATCGATGAACTAGTGGGAGTTTTATGATTTGTATTTTTCTGGAAACATTAGAACTGTGTAAGTGTTTACACGAGAGATTTTCAAATTGAAAAATTGGAAAATCATAAAATGAAGCATTGCTGGTTAGACGGTATTTGGAACCGATAAACTAGTGGGAGCTTTAATCTTATGATTTGTTGTTTTTCTGGTATATTAGAAAATCCGAGAAGTCCGGACAAGTAACACTCGAAATAGACATCCCACGGTTCAAGAGTAGTGTCTACTCACACGAACTGCTAGTTCAAAACTGTTTCCATTTACGGAAAGTCAAGAATGGGAGAGTATGTCTAAGAGTGTTAGTCATCTAAAACTGAGTTGATTTTAAGGCTAAACCGAAAATTAATAAACTAAAAATCATAGGATAAGGATAGTGATTTCGGATCACCAACCTATGAATCCTTGGCGATTTTCTTGAGCTAAGTTCTTTGGAAGAACAAGGCAGCAGTGCATTTAACGATTAAAAGAGTAAACAACGGGCAGTTAATTTTAGCTAGCATAGTGGGAGTGATATAAGGAAATGAATCTCGGATTCAATCCTTGGATATCGCGGAAAATTTATTTTCGGTTTAAGATTCGTTGGAACGAATGGATTTACCTTCTATTCGATAATTTGTTTGTCGATAGGAAGTGAATATACCATTTGTAGTACTAATCCAAGACTCGGACTTTTGTTTGATAAAGTCAAAACCACTTACAACTGCTGAAATATGTATATAAAACACATCTTAAGAACTATTAAAAGCAATTGGTTTCTATATTTAGATAAACGCTTCTTCATATTCCATAGTTAGTGCATAGTCCCTATAAGACAAGACTTGAAGACTGGCTCAGGGTGATTCCTTTCTCCCAGTCTGGTTAGATTGTCTTAAAGGTTCAATGACTAAGTTTCCTTTCAATCGGGAAAGGAAAATGGTTATAAAGAAGTAACATAGCTTGTTCATGACGACCTTCGGGGTTTGATGAAAGATACAAGCTAGTAGGAGCTTCAGTAGTGACTTCTTGTCCGATAACTATTCAAACACTCCGGTAAGTTTATCCAAAATATTCAAAGGTGTCTCTAATTTTGTCGGAGATGGAGTATTCTATACTCAGAAATGGGCCATCACATAGTCCTAGGGACTGATGCTCGGCCTGCCTTATAGTGAAATGCTTTCACTAAGGAAGAAACCATTGAATTGCCTTTACATAGTTGTAGATGTGCCACAATACACTGCTTAACTCAATAAAGATATTGGAAATGAAATAACGGTTTACATTGAAGTGTAGAACCGAGAAGTCTACCTAGAATGTGCTTTGGAATTAACGGATAATGAGTGGATTCGGTTCACCCAAATTCCGTCAATATAAGCATTTAGCACATGATGCTTGATGGTTTGACTGGGAATTTCGCGTACACGTTCGGTCAGTGACCAATCGTTATATATCTTGTAGCATTGAGAAAAAGGTTCGTTATCAGATTCTTGACATCGGAAGGGACAGTTATATTGTTGCATCCTTTCTGATAGAGTCTATGAACAACAAACCTTGAACCTTGGAGTACGGTTACTCAAGGTAGTTACTTACCGATTAAAATCGGACCACATCCAACATCGGTTATTGGTGATAACACTAAATACTACTAAACTAGATCAGAATTTTGATCCACCCAGAATGTAGTGGGAGTATGGTTTATCCATTACCCATTACGGGTTTCTGCGGACTTTGTAGTCTGAGGATCGAGTGACGACCTATGGCTCTTTTGTGAGCAGTATAGGATTCTGATAATAGAGGTTGGTTTAATAGCCATAACCCTGTGAATGGAGTTCAATACTCCAATTCTGTTCATGCTCTTGTAGAACCACCTGAGCGTCTCAGGCCCAGTGGGAGTAATTGGATCTACACGGAAAAGAGTAGAATGAGTTCGGTATTGCATGATTTCGTTCAAAAGCAGAAAATAGGGGTGATTCCCTGAGACTTTCTTGCCAAACAAACGGAGTCTGGATTCATTCGGAACAAAAGGGTATTGCCTTATGAACTTATGACAGGATGACTGTCAAGGCTTATGTCCTTTGTGGATAAAGAGCAAACCTCTCGGTCATTGGAAGTCATATATTTCTACAATATGTGGATTTGACCAGTATATTGATAAGTCTTTTTGTAGACTGGATATCAATTTTAGTATAGTAGTGAATATATACATATATTAGTGTTTGTGAAGGATAACACTGCACCAGTTAGAATCAACATGGGTGTGTTATCTGAAGTCAGAATCTGACAATGCCACAATTCTCTACAATAGAGATTGGACAACATTCTTAAGAGTTTGACTCGGTCGAATTCATTAGAATCATCACTGGTTTCCTATCCATCTTATTGGTTAAGATGATGCATCTGTGTATGCAACATTCAACGAGGAAGTTCTACCCTATGCCTCAGGAATGACTCTCTAAATCTTCGGATCAAGAGAAATGGGATAGATTCTCTTTCTAGTAAGAGATGGTCGTTATTGAACGTCAATTTTGATCGAATCTTACATTCGGCGGTTAACGAAGCAAGTTTAGTATGTCCTTTAGTATCTTGAGAGAACGAGGAATAATATGCGGGCATATTCAAATGTGAACTTGGATATGTGAGAATACACCGGTTTCGACTTTGTGTCAGATTGAGGATGATCGTTAAGTCGATCTCGGTCTCGGTGTTTACTCTTGTGTTGAAGCTATTGCCTGGAGAAATCCAGGAACGCCAACTCGACTTTAACTAGTTGGGTGATTAGCGGCTTTCGTAGTAGCTAGAGGGGCGATATAGCTTAAGGATTTCCTTTTCATATCCGGGAGTAATTCCAGATTTGAAAGCCGATACCACATCATTGTGCAAACGATGAAGGGGTAGCTTATAAGGATTTCAAAATCACTTGAGTTCAAGAGCATATTGGTAAAGTACCACATGATTAGATGGACCGGCGACGTTTCGATTCTACGGATCGCCTCGAGCCGACAACCCGACCGATCATTAAGACCCATGACATTCTGATATAGGTGCTCCCCGAGTCACCGACCTATCCTACGACGGCATACTCGGAGTGTACTTTGGAATCTATAATGGTTATGATAAGTTTATTGGGTACTAGAATACGGGATGGGTCTCCATTTCTTTAGAGCAAGTGGGAGATGTAGTTTGTTGTATTTTAAATAATAGGGTGTGCTCTAAAACAATTAATCACATGCTTTCGTGCAAGTGGGAGATTGTTTGGTGTGTTGCCCGAAAGACAATTTTGTAATTGTTTTATTTAATAAATGAAATGCTATTATTTTTCATATTTATTATTCTCATATTCACCGATGTGACAATAGTATTTACACTACAGAAAACCCTAAAGTATATCGTTTATGTAATCACTTAACTCAGTGTATGGGATATACACGGGGGGATTGAGTTAGCGAAGATGTACTTAAAATACAATTAGCCCGTAGTGAAGTTAATCGAGAGTATCGGGTCTCTCATTTAACGTGCTATTAATGCACCCAGAGCACAATAGGTGTGATTGTCTTATCCGGACTTTCGGTTAAGTGAACCTGGTGGGGCATTTATATATGATAGATATATCATATAGGGCTGGACCGATTTGATTAGAGTTCACGATATAATTCCGTAATCGAGAAGTCTTATCGAATCAATCGATGATCATATTTATGGATATATCTTAATCCTGAGGTGATCACAGTCAACTACTTGAATCGATATGAAGTTTGACTTGACGGTTAAGGATTACACCGAGTCTGTGGTCCGAATTACCCCATCTTGGCATTGTACTGGATTGAGTGAGTAGTCTGTGTTATCACAGATACGGACTCCATTCCTTCCATTTATGGAAGTAGATAAACAGTTCCCTTATTTGTTAATCCTAGAAACCGATCGATCGTACGAGTTCATATTACACCGATTAGCTACCAGTGAGTTGTATGAATTAATTGATCACTAGGGGTTAATGGTAAATAAGGATAAGAGGTTCTAAAAAGGGTTAACGGTAACTTCCCGATTTAGAATGAACAGTCTATGGAGGATTAATCCATATGCAATGATTATATCAATGGACGCTTATTATTGTTCTCGTGAGGAGATAAATATAATCTTATAATCGGAGGAGTGCAGTCACGGGATTATGGTGGCATATTCCTGTGATTGATTTATCGAATATAATTATTCTATAATTATTTATTTGATTTATCGGAGCCGCTGATTATTAGTCCATGGTCCCCGACGTGTCTCCTAATATAGCATAGCTATTCTCGGACGTCGAATCCTAATAATATTAATTTAGTTCTTGTTGGACTTTATTAAAACGATATGTGAATTAATTGTTTAGTGGACTATTAAATTAGTTGGGCTAAATAATTAAATACACGGAAAAGACATTTTTCGTGGACTCGGCCCAAAATAGTGTGTTGATTTTTGACCTCATTGGTCAAATATATATAAAAGGTATGCATGGACCTTTTTGAAACAAAAAAGGTGCGCATGTTGTTATATTAAGAAATATTATTAAGGAATTAATTTTCTTGGATAATTATTTAATGTGTGATTTATCTTTTATTTGTTAAATGATAATTCATGAAATATTAGATAATAATATGATTTATCCTAATTTGTTTGGGATAATTATTTTATTTATCTTTTATTTGGAAAAAGGATTAATGTAATAATTATCTCTTAATTATTTAATCCTTGGAGGACAAGGATTACTCTCCTATAAAAAGGGAGTTCTCCTAAGCCTTAATACACATGTAAATTTCGACTATCAACTCTTAGAGAGAAGATAAAAATTTCGGCCAAGGGTGAGTAGAGAAAAATCTTGGAGATTTTTCCGGGTAGCATATCGGAAGGATTCGAGACGAGGATTTCCTTCCACCGGGAGTTGCTTGGATCACACGTACGGAAGATCGTGGTGCTCTTCACATCTTCGTTCTTTCCATTGCGGTTCTTCAACTTGGATTTAGAGATCCAAGAGGTATGATCTACAACTCCCTTGTAGATGTAGATCTAGTTATTTTATTACGTGTATTTTATAGATCTAGATCCTTAAAATCGCTTCCGCTGCGGATGATATTACTAACACCATCCGCTGCGCATAGATCTAACTCGTTTAGATCTAAGAACCTGCATCCTTCATGTGGTATCAGAGCCAGGTTCCACGATTTATATAATCATAATCGTAGTTAAACGATTTAAAGGAGTGGAATTGCATGTAGGTGATATTTTACTTATTATTATGCATTAATAATTTTTAAATTGCTATGGATGAAAAGATGGATTGGGGTTGGCACTGTTTTCCCGTTAGATCTATTGTAAACTCATATAAACGATGAAAATTCTTTCATATAAGTGTAGGAAATTATGTAATTTATTTATTATTGCAAGTTTAATTTCCTGTAAATATATCTGTTTAGTAGCTGTATAGTGTTTTCGTTTTTTCCGTTGTTTGAGCCGTTGAAACAAAGATCCCTCCAGTCAGAATTAAGATTAGAAGTTGATAAACAATCCCACAAATTTTGGTGTCGATCAGAGTCCGTTTGGGTATCCGTTCGTTGCTGCGAAGTGGCTGCTGTAACAGAAAAACGCAGGATTCACCGAAACCCTAACTGTGACTTCTTCGATTTTATGGGAACAATTGGACCGTTCAAATTATAATCCGACCTTTCAGATCGCATATCATGGAGTTTTTGACGTAAGATAAAATTTTGAGGACGATCGGGATTCATCTAGATCCCCAATCGGCCACGGGAAGTCAATGATGCGCTGCTGTAAGAGTCTGTTTCAGCAGCAAGTTGGACGACTCACTGAGGAAGATTGACAAGTCAAAGCTCCGATCCGACCGTCCATCTTGAAGTCCGAAGAATGAAGATTAGATCTCGAAAGTTTCCTCCCGATACGAGTTCGTTTGATATGCCGATCGTCGAAGATTCTAAACAGCTGCAGATTAGGGTTTTAATTTATTTTCAAATAGATTAGTTACGGGGGTGCCAACGGTCCATCTCGGTGTTTATTTTCCGCACTAGTATACATGTGTAGATTGTATGGGTAGAACCGGAAAGTTTCCATGACATGCATCATATCATGAATTCCACTCCATATGCATACATGTAGAAATTAATTCGAGGAATTAGTTGGGCATGTATAAAACACGCGATTAGTTTTAATTAGTTGTTTGATATTAATTAGAAACTAATTAGGGTAAAAACCGAGGAACATGGGTTTTTTCAATCGTTGAGGTTGGGTGATGGATTCTCGGTGAATCCCACTCTGCGAAAGCATAAGGAGTAAAATCCCGAAACCTCGTGGTTAAGGTGATGGATTCTCGGTGAATTCCACCTTACCTAGACGAGATTACGTTTTTGTTCCGTAGTGTCTACATGAAAGTTAGATGTTTAAGGATTGGATAATCACGGGCAAACAGGTTCGAAAGTGGTTTAACCATGGTTGGGTGGTCAATAGCAGCTACGGCTCAATCGACTTCACCCTCCATGTGTGGCGTTTGCACGGGGGTCTGGCAATACTGAGCCATCCGAAGAGCCACTACGGCTCAACGGAGCTCTCCTAGCCTTGACCCGTCCGACGGCCACATATGTTCTAACGAATAGGTCGGGTGGGCTAGCCCACATAACCGACAACATTCGGGCCTATGATTTATTGTTCCTTAATGTAACATCAAGTCCAAAAACGTTATCGGTAAACCCACCACTTTTTCAAAATATTGAGTGGGAGCGGGAGAGGCGACAGCTGACCCCACGGCCTCTACTGTTGACACAAGCGACGTGAGAGAATGGTGACGCCTCGTGCCGGCTTTGATTTCGGCCCCCTAAGGAAGGCCTTCACCACTATCAAAATTCAAGGCTTGGTCTCCCAAAGGATAGGATTTTAGGTACTCGCTGAGTCACTGACCGACCCTAAGGCGGCACACTCGGGGTCTATCTAAAGATCTGAAACAGTAGGTCACACTCATAAAGGGTATTTTGGTAATACCTTGGCTGAAAAAGGAAAGGTGATTGACGATCACAAATGAGATGTTCGATTCTCAAGTCGATCTTCAATATTAATCGAAACCTCTTTGACCTACCCTAAGGCGGCACTGAGGCATTAGATTAAATCCTTGGAACGGTAGGATAGACTATAAGTACTTAGTTTATGTTCCTAAAATTTATTAGTAGTGTATGATTTGGATTTATTTTCTGTCAATTTTATTTACAACTATTTATA
The DNA here is from genome assembly GCA_024500145.1 of Gentiana dahurica var. dahurica. Lineage (NCBI taxonomy): Eukaryota > Viridiplantae > Streptophyta > Magnoliopsida > Gentianales > Gentianaceae > Gentiana > Gentiana dahurica. The sequence goes on from CM044906.1 coordinate 65,458,500, forward strand.
TATCTCTCTAGGGTACTTGACTGCTAGTGTATATTTTATATTGACTAGTAACGACTTCGTTAAAAGTGGTAAGTAACTAGAACGTTGTGCTTATTAATCTTAAATGCAATTAATTTTTGGAAGAGATATTTCTCTTGAGCCTTCAAGACTTAAGTGACGTAAATAAGGATGTCACTCTTGTCAATCGTGTTGATCGAGAGACGACTGTAATTAGTTTGAAAGATGATTGGGACGATAAAATTCTTCTAGTGAATTTTAATTGTGTAGTGTCTACATGAGAAATTTTCTAATAGAAAAAATTGGAGAATCATAAGTTAAAGTGTCGCTAGTTAGACGGTATTTGGAACCGATAAACTAGTGGGAGCTTTTATCCTATGTTTTTCTAATTTATTTGAAAATTAGTCCCACTGGGTAACACTTTCATTAGACATCCCACAGTTCACGAGTAGTGTCTACTCTAAAGAACTGCTAGTTCAAGACTGTTTCCTTTTAAGGAAAGTTAAGAATGGGAAAGAATGTCTATAAGTGTTAATCATCTTAACTAAAGTTTTAAGGCTAAACCGAAATATTAATTAAAGAAAGTATAGGATAAGGAAAGTGATTTAGATCACTAACCAATGAATCCTTAGCGACTTTCATAACCGAGTAACTTGACTCGATAGCTTAGTTCTTTGGAAGAACAAGGAAGTTGTGCATTAACGATTAATAGAGTAACAACGGGCAGTAATTTCAGCTAGAATAGTGGGAGTGATATAAGGAAATGAATTTCGGATTCTATCCTTGAATATCACAGAAAAATTTATTTTTCTGTTTACAGATTCATTGAAACAAATGGATTCACTTTCAACTCGATATATTGTTGCCTCATAGAAAGTGAATATGACATTTGTAGTACGAATCCAAGACTCAGACTTTTGTTTGATAAAGTCGGAACCACTAAGAAAAGCAAAATAAGTATAACACATCTTAAACTATTATAGGCGAATGGTTTCCGTATTAAGATAAACGACCCTTCAATATCTATTAATTAGTGCATATATCCTAGAGATAAGACCTGACGACTGGCTAAGGGTGATTCCTATCTCCCAGTCTAGGAACACTATCTCAAAAGAACAATGACTAAGTTTCCTTTCAATCGGGAGAGGGTAATAGATTTGAAGGGGTAACATAGCTTGTTCATCATGACCTTCGGGATCTAGTGAGAGACACAAGCTAGTGGGAGTTTTTGAGTGGTGACATTTTGTCTGATAACTACTCGAAACGCAATTTAGTTTATCAAAAGAATACGAGGAGGAGTCTCTGATTTTAGCAGAGAATAGAGTATTCCATGCTCATAAATAGGCTATAGCATAGTCTTGGGACCGATGCTCACCTGCCTCCTAGTGGAATGTTTCTCACTGAGAAAGAAACCATAGACTTGCCCTATATAGTTATTGATGTACTACAATACATTGCTAAACTCGATTAAGATAATTGGTTGCAAAATAACGGTTAACATTATTATGTAAACCGAGAAGTCTACCTAGAAGATGCTAGTGAATTTATGGATAATGAGTGAATTTGGTTCACACCACTTCCGTAAATGTAGGCATTTAGCATTTAATGCTTGAAGGTAGGACTGGAGATTTTGCGCATACGTTCAGATTTTGACTGTTCGTGAAATGCCTTAATGAGACGAGTGAAGGTTGGTTGTAAGATTCTTGAGATCAGAAAGTGACAGTTGGACTGTCACAAGACTTCTGATAGAATCTATAAGTAACAGCCTTAGACCTTGGAGTACGGTTACCCAAAGGAAGTTACTATCTGATTTAATCAGACCACGTCCAACATCGGTTACACTGATAATTACTACTAGATCAGAATGTCAATCCACCCAGAACGCAGTGGGAGTATGGTTTAACCATTGACCCATTATGGTAGTGTGGACTTTATAGTCTGCTGGGGTGATTGATAACCCGTGGCTCTTTGTGGGCTGTATAGGATTCTGATCAGAGAGGTTGGTTCGAAAACCTTATCCCTGTGAATGGAGTTTTGGTACTCCAGTTCTATTCAGCGTCTTGTAGAACCACCTGTGTGTCTCAGGCACAGTGGGAGTAATTGGTTCTACGCCGAAAAGAGTCGAATGAATAGGAAAGTTTAACTTTCAGCACAAAGCTGAGTGGTCTAGGGGTGATTCCCTAAAAAGTAGAGAGCTAACCAGACCTTGAACTCTCTCACCACTCAGTCTTGATTTCATTAGAAAGCAGAAAATAGGGGTGATTCCCTGAGACTTTATTGCCGAACAACGGAATCTGAATTCATTCAGAACAGAAGGGTTTTAGCTAAGAATGAATAACGGATTCGTTACAAAGCAGAAGATAGGGGTGATTCCCTAATACCTTTTTTGTGAGACTAACGATATCTTAATTTATTCAGAAAGAACCATTGGTAGGAAGCCTGCCATGGCTTATATCCTTTGTGGATTTAAGAGAACCTCTCGGTCATTTAAAAGTCACATGTTTTAAAATATGTGGACTTGACCAAAATATTATTAAGTCTTTTGTAGACTGGATATCAATATTGGTAGTATTAGTGTTCATGAATGATAACACTGAAACGGTTGGAAACAACATGGGTGTGCTATCTGAAGTCGGAAACTGACACGCCAAGATTCTCTGGATGAGAGAATTGGACTATTTTTTAAGAATTTGATTCGGTCAAATTCACGAGAATGAGTCATTGGCTATCCCACCTATCTTATTGGATAAGATGATCATGCATATACGTATGCAACATTCATCGAGAGTAGTCCTACCCTACCTCTCAGGAATGATTCTCTAAATCTTCGGATAAAGAGAAAATGGGATAGAGTCTCTTTGGATGATGGCAAGTTAGGTTATAACACGAGTCAATTGCAATCAAATCTCGGATTCGAGCATTGAATAGCGGTTTAGTACGTCCTCAAGTACCTTTAGAGAACGAGGAATCATATGCTTGTATATTCAGGTGAAAACTTGAATATGGTTGACTACACTGATTCTGACTTGTAGTCAGATTAAGGATGATCATTAAGTTGATCTCGGGCTCAGTGTTTACTCATAGTGCTTAGAATTTCCTTTCTGGTCTGGAAGTAATTCCAGGTCTGATAAGCCGATATCACTTCATTGTGAAAACAGTGAAGAGATAGCTTAGAAAGATTTTCTCAGTCACTAGAGGTCAAAAGCATATTGAGAGAGAGTACCGCCTGATTAGGTGGACAGGCAACGTTTCGATCCTAAAGATCGTTTCGAGCCGATAACCTAACTGATTAGTGCATCAAGTCTAGTGCTTGGAGGGTACGGCATTGAGTGATATGTCTCATCTTCTTTTAGAGCAAGTGGGAGAGTGTTGTGAATAAGATGAGAAATGGTGTGCTCTAAAAACAATCGTTACTTGTCATTTCGTGCAAGTGGGAGATTGTTAGGTGTAGTGTCCGAAAGACAATTTGTGTAATTGTTTTTGATAATGGATGACAGAATTTATCTCACCTTATTACTTGCTTTGTGCTTGTAAGTAATACACTGCTGCAAACCCTAAGTATATCAGTATGTAACCGCTTAACTCAGTGCATGGCATGCACGTGAGGATTGAGTTAGTGGTGATTTACTTAAACTGTTAGTCCGTGGTGAACTTAATTAGAGTTTAGGGTCTCTTGATTAAAACACCAATAATGCGCCCAGAACACCTTAGGGTGTGATAGTCTTATCCGGACTGTCGGTAGAGGGTACCTACGTGGGGCATTTATATATGATGGCATTCATATAGGGTTGGACCGATTTAATCTGAATTTCTTGGTATAATTCCGTAATCGAGGAATCCTATTAAATCATTAGATGATCATATATGGATCAACCTTAATCCTGAGGTGATCACAGGATGCTGCTTGTCCCGGGGTAGTGTTTGATGTGTTAGTTACGGTTCACTTTAATATGTGTTCCAAGCCACTTCTCATTGGCACTATCTCCGGATGAGTGAGTAGTTCTGATTTTCACAGACATGGAATCCATTCCTTCCTGCGGGAAGTAGAGAGACAGTCCACTTATTTGTTAGCCCTAAGAAAGTGATCGATCCCGGGAGTTCACATTTGACTAATTAGCTACTAGTCAGATATGTGTGCTAATTGATCATCAGGGGGTTAATGGTAAATAAGTATAAGATATTCTGAGTCGGGTTCACGGAGACTTCCCACTCAGAATGGACATTCTATGGAGGGTTAATCCGTATGTAGTAATATATCAATGGACGCTTATTCACTCTATGGGTTGAGTATAAGTATACATCTATAATCGGTAGAGTTCAGTTTCGGGTTTATGGTGGCGTAATCCCGAAATTAATAATTAATGTACTTATTCGGTTCGATGAATAATTAATTATTGAGCTACTGGTTATAGGTCCATGGTCCCCGATGTGGCTTCTGTAATTCGGACTAATAATCTTGTTACTTGGGCCTCAGTGATAATTAATTGGCTGGGCTGATTAATTGATATGCATGGATATTATTTAGTTGGGCTAAATAATATAATACACATAAAAGACATTTTATGTGGACTTTTAACCCTAATGTGGCGCCTCAATCTATTAATTATCACAAGAATTATTATTTTTGTGATGTGGAAAATAAAAGATATTCTTGTTATATGATTGGTTGGATGACTTGTTATTTGATTTCCTATTGGTCAATGCTTGTCACAATTAGTCATTAAGAAAAATATCCTTTTATTTTGATTAATTAATTAATTATTTAATTAATTAATACTTGGAGGCCAAGGATTTACTCTCCTATAAAAGGAGAGTTATTCCAAGGGAAATTTACATTGAAAATTTCGACCCTAGCCACAAAATAGAGAGAAAAATTAGTTTTCTTGTCTTGGGTTCTAGAAGAAGAAAAACTTGAAGTTTTTCTTGGTGTTGCATATCAAGGAGGTTCGTGTATCAAGAAGGGTGTCCGCCAACCGCCGTTTGGAGAACACATCGGAAGATCAAGGCGACTCTTACCGTTATTGGTAACATGATCTTAACCCCCTTGTAGTAGTTTAAGTCCTTTAATTATGTATTGTGGTATATAAGTCGTGATCCATCCGCTGCGCATAGATCTAACTCGTTTAGATCTAAGAACCTGCATCCTTCACCTCCAGCAACTTATTCATCACCATGTCCAAACCAACCATGAGTTTCATGCTGAATCAATTGACAACAATCTCAAACCGTTGGTGGACACTTTAAATGCTCACACTCATAAAATTCAGCATCTGAATGAGATAATGGAGCACTCTGGGCAACAACTTGACACCCTTCTCAAAATTGGTGAGGCAAACAACAAAATACTAGAGAGAAAGTATGGTCCTCTCCCTGAGTCTGAAGCAGCAACTGCAGATCTTGAAGCACTTTTTGGTGCTGCCAAAAAGGGGGAAGGAAGCGCAAAGCCTGAAAGCTCCAGTAAAAAGGAGGCAAGCCCAACAGAAGAGGGCAAGGGCAGCAAAGGCAAAGGCATCAGGTTTGAAGAAATGAAGAAGTAGACCTTATACTTAATTTGAATTATTTCTATTATGTCTTTGTCTTTGAATAAAAAGATGCAATATCTTATTGCCCTTGAATGGATGAATAAAATTGTTGAGTTTCATTCTGTTAATTATTATGAAAAATTTGGCTTACTTATGTTCAGGCTTATGAGGGTTTTGGCATCATCAAAAAGGGGGAAATTGTTAGAACATTTTATTATGTTTTGATGATGGCCATACTAGCTGGTATAGCAAGCCTGAAATAAGTTAGAATTCTCTGTATAAGTCTTTACTTAGAGTCTGACACATTGTATAAGTTAAGTCAGACAAGTATTGTACTAGTCGGTAGGACGGCAAAGTAAAACAGACATTCGGTAGAGTAAAGCCAGCCAAGCACCAGCAGAGAAGCAGTGAAGACTTAATGGTTTGACTTATAACCAAGGAAATCTGTGATGACCTTGGATAAGTCTAAGTATGTTTCAAGTGATGAAATTTAATGTTCAAATATGGTGTACACTGATCTCACCCAAATCAATGATCAGTGAAGTACAAAGATTCTCCTTAAACTGAAGTGCTAAAGGAAACAGTGAATCGGCAGAGTAAATTGACTTTCGGCAAAGAGAATGCAAAAACAGTGAAGGAAGATCTAAACGGCAAAGTCAGATGGATCACTCGACCGTTCAGAGAACGGCGAAGTAATCCTTATCTGAACAGAATTGAAATGTGATGAAGATTCAGAGGATCATACATTTAATGTACAATCAATAGAGGATCAATCAAAGAGGGATTTTCTGCTATACATTTGAAGAAAAATCCGATCACTAAAATCAAGGAGAATATAATTAAAGGGGAATCAAGAATAAAATCAAGGATTATTCCCCTCATAAATATAGCCAACAGACGGAATTTCAAATCCAGGATATTCAAGGCTATAAATAGAAGGCATTGATAGATAGATAAAAAAAAATGAACGACAAGAAAAAGAAAATCGAGCAGATACTCTGTCAATTTGAAAAGCCTTCTCTCTGAACTTACAAGGATTTATCTAGAAATCAACTCAGACATCAGAACTACAATTTCATATTCAACACTGAGATTGAACAATCAAGTTTGTGAATCTCATTCACAATAAACTGAAGCAACTGAATCAGATGTCATCTGAGAAGAAGTTGTGTTTGTAATAGCTGCTGAAGGATTTGATCTCAAGGATCAGTGAAAAAGACTAAATCACTGAAGCTGTTCTAGTCAAGGAGTGATAGTATTGTAGATTGTGAAGCTTGGGAAGTCAAGGACAATCATACTATTGTATCTGTGAAAACAATAATGAATTCCTCCAATCATCACAGGAGAAGAGTGGATTAAGGGATTACACCACCCTGAACCACTATAAGCCTTGTGTCAATTTACTTTCTGCAATTTACCTTACTGCATTCATTTATATTGCCTAGATTAAAATCTATATCTGTGATTGTTTAAACTGCTTTCAAACAACATAGTAAGAAGGGACTTATCCGCGCCCAAAAGCTTTTAAACACAAGAAAAGTTTTTGAAACTCCACTATAGTCATTCACCCCCCCTCTGACTATAGTTTTACCCTTCTCTGGGACCAACAATTGGTAGCAGAGCAGTGTTCCTAGTATCAGAACCTGTTCAGATCTAATTTCTGGTAACAAGGAGATCACATATTTTCAAAGTAGTTTTCAAATCTGAGTTTTCTATTCATTCACATATAGATCTATTATTTTGTGCTTATGGATTCCTCAAACTTTATGTCTTTCAATGTTAATAATTTTGATGAATATAAAATAAGAATGTTGTCTCATCTTTCAGCAACTCATGAGGAGATGCTGGACGTAATCAATGATGGACCAATCATGATCATGACTGTGGTATCCACAGGAGTAGATCAAGGGAAGGAAATAGACAAACCCAAGAAAGATTGGACCAAGGATGACAGGAGAAGAGCAAATCTAGATTTTGTTGCAAAAGATATGATTTTGAAGACTCTGGATAGCAACATGTTCATGAGAATCAAAGATTGCAAAACAACAAAGGAGATGTGGGACAAGCTAGCATTGATAAATGAAGGATCTGAAGCAGTAAAAGAAAACAAATTATCTGTTGCAAAACAGAAATTTGAAAATTTCAAAATGAAGGCTGGTGAATCCATTGATCAAATGGACAACAGATTCTCAAGCATAATCAGTGAACTGCAACAGCTTAGACACACATATCCTCAGAAAGAAGTATGCTTAAAGATCTTGAGAGGCTTACCTGAAAGATGGAAGATCATAACATCAGTAATCAGAGGAACCACAGACCTTGCAAACACTGACACTCTGACATTGATGTCCCAACTTAAAGCTCATGAATTCGAACTGAACGGTGAAGATAGTGCTCCGGCAGAGACACAAAAAGTCACTGCACTTATAGCACCCCAGCAAAGTAACTTTGCTGATTGTATCAGCAAAGAGACACATGAACTTAAAGAACAAGTAGCTTTATTAGTTAAACGCTTTGACAGGTTCAGCAAAAGGAAGCCATTCAAAGGAAACTCATCATCAAACAAGAGGTCAAGCTCAAACAAAGACATGAAGAAGAAAGATGATGAATACAGATGCTTCAACTGCAACAAGAAAGGTCACTTCAAGGCTGATTGTCCTGAAGAAAATGATAAAGATGATGAAAAGAATAAATACAAAGCATCCGAAAAGAGAAAAGGCAAGAAAGCACTCAAGGCTGAATCTAGCAGTGAAAAGAATGAAGAACCATCTAATAATAACTCAGATAACAGTGATGAAGAAGACAGCTCAGACAATGAAAAATCATGTCTATGCCTCATGATCAAAGAATTAGATGAAGATGAAGGTGATAGCTCAGACATTGAGAAAACAAGCCTATGTTTAATGGCCAAAGAATCAGATGAAACTGAGGTAACATCTAGCTCTTACTCTTAATCAAATGCATCCACATCTAACATTGCACAATCTTCTATTCTCCCATTAGATCCAGCAGACCTAGTCCAAAATCTCATGACTAAATTTGATGAAATTGAGATGAATCATGAAATTCTGGAAAAGGAATGCAAGGATCTAAGAAAGGAAAATAAAGGATTAAAGAAAGAATTGGATAAAGCAAAAGCTGAACTAACTAGTAAGGAGACCTACTCAAATGATCAACAAACAGCAGATGTTCATACATCTGTTGTTGATAGATCAGTTGAGAAAATCCCCCTATCAGTTAAGATCACAAATGAACCAGCTCACAAACCCTCAAAAAGGTTTGGATCCAGATCTGGGCTTGGCTACAACAGTCAGGATGAGAGTAGAAACAATGGTCAACACAATTCTGAATTCAGGACTAACAATGAACCAAAATTCAGAAAGGGACAGACCATAGTTTCAACCATTCATCCTGTACCGGTGAAGTCAAAACCCAGTGCAGTAAAACAGCAGACTAAATCATCAATCAAGTCAACCAAAAACAAGGACTTTCTGAAAGTTAAAGGAAGACTTTATCCTTCAGAGGATGATTGGAATGTTGCACCTCCAAAATATAAGAAGAAACCATTCCATAATATGCATCATGTGTTTAAGAAAAATCAAACTAGGTATGTTTCTAGACACATGAAGCAAGTCATGTTTCCCACTGCATATTGGAAAGTGAAGAAGGATGCAAATGCACCAAAAAGTAGAGAAAAGTATCAGAATAACTTCAGTAGAAATACTAGAAGCTATTTTGTCATGCCTTATATATATGAAGTTGATGACTTTAACTATCCAAAAAGAAGATCATTTGGATATACACTTGGAGTAGGAGGCATGACAGCTAACAGGCATGGACCCAAACAGTGTTGGGTACCTAAACTTAATTAATTTGTTTTGTAGGATGTCTGGTACATAGACAGTGGATGTTCCAGACACATGACAGGAAACAAGAGATGGCTCACTGACTTCAAAGCTTTTGATGGACCCAAAGTCACATTTGGAGGCAAAGAAAACCCTGGCAAGATTAAGGGGAAGGCACAATGCTCAAGAATAGTCTGAAGATTCAAAATGTGGCATATGTCAAGGGACTTAATTTCAATCTGATGAGCATCAGTCAATTTTGTGACAAAGGCTACAATGTGCACTTCAACAAGGAAGGATGCAAAGTCATTCACAGCCAAACCAACACAGTTGTACTTGCAGGAAGAAGAAAAGATAACATGTATGTGGTGGATTGGAAAACAGCCAAAGCAGAAACATGTTTGTTTGTCAAAAACAAACAATCAACTAGCTGGATCTGGCATAGAAGACTAAACCACCTAAATTTCAAGACCATCAACAAATTATCAAAGAACAAGTTAGTTGAAGGCCTGCCTGAGATCACATTCAAGAGAGAAAGTCTATGTGATGCATGTCAGAAAGGGAAACAAATCAAAAGTTCCTTCAAGTCAAAACCCTATCAATCAACAACAAGAATTCTACATCTGTTGCATATGGACCTGTTTGGACCAGTCACACCAGTAAGTGTAAGTGGTAAGAAATACACCCTAGTTGTGGTGGATGACTACTCAAAATACACCTGGACCATCTTCATGAACAAGAAGAAAGAGACACTCAAAAAGCTGCCAGATTTGTTAAGAAGACGCCAAAATGAGAAAGAACTGAAAATCATCAAGATCAGATCAGATAGAGGCACTGAATTTCTTAATGAAATTATCAGAACCTATTGTGAAGAAAATGGAGTAATGCATCAATTATCTGCAGCAGGAACCCCACAACAAAATGGTGTAGCAGAAAGAAGAAACAGAACTCTCAAAGAAGCAGTCAGAACAATGATTGCAGAAGTTGCTTGCCAAAGAGATTTTGGGCTGAAGCAACAAACACAACATGCCATACACAAAACAGATCAATCATCAACAAACATCATGGAAAGACTCCATATGAAATATGGAATGGTAGAAAACCTAATATCTCATATTTGCATATGTTTGGATCAAAATGCTTTGTTTTGAATAGGATCCAGCTGCATGCCTTTGATGAAAAGGCTGATGAAGCAATCTTTATATGATACTCAGACACCAACAAGGCATTCAGAGTACTCAACAAAAGAACATTGGTGATTCAAAAATCAATACATGTAGTTTTTTATGAACCAAATACAAATGGTGAAAGTCTTCAGGAACAAGAAGAAGAAGCAGCACAAAAACAAGTGTATATGAATACAACAGTACCAGCAACTATTCTGCATCACAATTTTGGAAATCAAGATGAACCACAAGTCAATACAACAGAAGAAGAACCAGAACTTGAAGCTCATGCACAACATGAAACTACAGAAGCACCAAGTGTAGAACAACTTCAACCTGACCTAAACTGGCTAAGAGATCAACAAGTTATTGGAGACATTCACACAGGAGTGAGAACCAGAAGACAACTGGAGCATATGCTAAAATGCTTTCTATGATGCAATTCAAGATGCAGACTGGATCACACCCATGCATGAAGAACTAAATGAATTTGAAAGAAATGAAGTCTGGGAACTTGTTGACAGACCAGATATGGCCAACGTCATTGGTACAAAATGGGTATTCAGAAACAAGATGGATGAGCAAGGAATTGTTGTCAGAAACAAAGCAAGGCTAGTTGCAAAAGGCTATTCTCAAGTAGAAGGAATAGATTATGATGAAACATTTGCACCAGTAGCAAGATTGGAGGCAATCACATTCTTTCTAGCTTTTGCTGCACACAAAGATTTCAAAGTCTATCAAATGGATGTCAATAGTGCATTTCTGAATGGACTTTTGGAAGAAGAAGTATATGTGGAGCAACCCCCTGGTTTCCAACTCAATGGAAAGGAAGACAAAGTATACAAACTAAAGAAAGCTCTTTATGGACTCAAACAGGCACCCAGAGCCTGGTATGAAACACTATCACAATTTCTGATCAAGAATGGATTCAACAAGGGAACCATAGATAAGACTCTATTCAAACTAGAGGAAGGAACAAGCACATTGCTAGTTCAAATCTATGTTGATGACATCATCTTTGGATCAGAGGATGAAAAGTTATGTGAGAAATTTGCAAACCTGATGAAGAGCAAATTTCAGATGAGCATGATGGGAGAATTAAATTATTTCCTTGGCCTTCAAGTAAAGCAAATGAAGGATGGCATTTTCATTAGTCAAGCCAAGTATACAAAAGACTTAATACACAAGTATGGTATGGATACAAGTGGCACAGCAGATACACCAATGTGTGCAAGAGTCATTCTTGGAAAAGATGAAACTGGAAAGGATGTTGATCAGAAAATGTATAGAGGAATCATTGGATCCCTACTATACTTAACTGCAAGTAGACCTGATATAGCATTTGCAGTAGGAGTATGTGCAAGATTTCAAGCTCAACCAAAAGAATCACATCTTCTAGCAGCCAAAAGAATAATCAAATACTTGAAAAACACTATTAATGTAGGAATTTGGTATCCAAAAGATGGAGGATTCAAGTTGATATCATATTCAGACTCTGACTATGCTGGATGCAAAATAGATAGAAAAAGCACCTCTGGAACTTGTCAAATGCTAGGCAGCAGACTAGTTTCATGGTCTAGCAAAAAGCAAAACTCCATATCTATATCAACAGCTGAATCATAATATATAGCAGCAAGCAGTTGTTGTGCACAAGTACTTTGGATTAGACAATAGCTAAGGGATTATGGAGTGGAGGAGAAAAAAATTCCAATCATGTGTGATAACACAAGTGCAATATCTATTACTGAAAATCCAGTGTTGCATTCAAGAACAAAGCACGTTGATGTGAGACATCATTTTATCAGAGATCATGGTGAAAAGGGGGATATCATTCTAAAATACATATCCACTGAAGATCAATTGGCTGACATCTTCACAAAACCACTCAGTCATGAAAGATTTAGCAGGTTGAGAACTGAGTTAGGAATGATTGAAATCGACTAAGTACCAAAGAGCGGCTAACTAGAGTAATCGGCTAAGTAACTTCATCAGCTGTTCAAACCTTTGCCATTACAGGAGATGTAGCAAATAAGGCACTGGTATCCAGCAAAGTTGACTTAACTGATTGTTAGGAACAGGAAGAAAAGCGGCTCAGTGAAAGAGTCACTACATCGGCTAAGTGACCAGCCAAGGCACTCCACCGAAATTTGGAGTCATGGGCAAATAACAGTGTGAACAAAATCTACTTTTTTACACATGGAGAATAAGGGAGTTATGGAAGATTATCCTGAAGCTGATTACACACGTGGAGATCAATTTATAATTATAGAGGTAATTATATTTTTTTTACAAACGCCTCGATTCCCGGGCTCTATCATTACTTACCACAATCCACTCCCCCACTTCACTCGAATATCGCGATTTACATACAAAAAATCATGCCATTATATCATAAAATCCTTCCACATTCAAACCACGTTCACACTACCCAAATCATCCTATATAAACTACACTTAGAAATTTTCAGAATTCTTTACACTCTTTTGCAAAATTACAAACCCTACTTTTGATTCTCTCTGAAAACTCAAAGTATTCGTCTCTAAACATCTATCACTTATCAATGGTTTCATCTTCCACAATCTCTCCCACTGAAAAGTTCTATGAAAAATCAATCATCACTGGTTCGTTTTTCAAACCTGAACACTATCTCTCTTTCTGTGACAATGATGCAAAAGCTCAACGCTTGATTGATTGCTGTTCAAATCTGGGGTTAATGACCTTCCTAAACCCCCCCAATCACTGGAATCTGCTATGAAAATCTGATCGCATTTTGGAAAAATGCCAAGTTTGTGCCCATCACAAAGAAAACTGAGGTCGATTGCATAAAAAGTTCAATATTTGGGAAAGAGGTACTCATAACACCTGGACTTCTCAATAGGTTCCTACAACTACCAATAATAGGTCCAGCTAATGTAAAGTTTGTGAAGATATACATCACGAAATTATGGGCTGAGATAGCCAAAAACCCCAAGAAAAACAGCAAAACATACAATCTCCCTAGATCAACGCTAAAACTTCCGTTTGCTGAATTTGCACCGGTCATCACCAAGAATATCGAAGGCAGAAAAGGGTCAATGGAAAACTTAACTGAGTTGCGGATCCAACTGATGGCTATTATCTACGAAGGTACCAAATTCGACTGGGCAACATTTGTATTCAATAGATTGAAGGATCAGATTCAAAAGGAAATTGATTTTCAACTACGGCACCAAGCAAGGGTTTGCAGAAGAAAGGTGATTTCTGGGAGAGGAAATCATATAGGTTCCCTCTTCAACACCTGTTCAACGTATTGAAAGTAAAACCCATAAATTTGCAGCCTCCACACAGGTCTAAGGTAATGTTTACCTACATCAAGGCATCCATGAAACCCAAACCCATTGCTGGGAGCAAAAGAAAAGAACCTGAAAGCTGCAGATCAGGAGTGGGACGAAGAACCAGATCCCAGATGACACAAGAGAACACCTCAATGACTGGTACCAGCAACGTGAATGTCCCTGTGACAATCAGTGATGCTACAGCAATAGAAGAAGAAAAACAACAAGAGGAAATCACCTACCTGAAGGAAAGTGAGGAAGGATATAGAATTACTTCATCTGAAGACAAAGATATGGATGAGGAAGAAGCTGAGGCAGAGGATGAACATTCTGAAGGTGACCATCTTGAAGCTGATCCGGAAACCATGGAGACATCTGATGATGATCTAACTCTTCAAGAGGTACTTTTCAAGAGCCTCAGCAAAGTTGATGAACAGCCATGTGAGCCAGCTGATGAAACTCACTTTGCTGAACTTGTCAACTCCCCCACTATTGACCAAGAGGGAACTACGGCAGAAGAAAATGGAAAAGAAAGCATTCCTCCACAACCTCTCAATGACACTAAGGTTGAAGAGGAACAAGAGGAAGAACAAGAAACAGTGGAAGAAAGAGAAAAAGAGACAGAAGGTGAACAGGAAGAGAAGGAAGAGGAAGAGGAGAACAACGAGAAAGAGGAAGATGGAGATGAAGAGAAGGTTAATGTGACAGTAAAGGAAATTAATCCAGAAAGAATCTTCAACCTGGACATTCAACCTCTCATTGTGGACATGGAAAGTCAATATCACAGCAGGCAAAACCTGAAGACTGCCTTAAGGAGTGGAGCAACCTCTTTCAACCACAAGATTGAAGCCCTCATCAGCCATATCAAGATACAAGATGAGGTCATGGAAAGACAAGGAAACTTGCTTTGCAACCTCCAGCAACTTATTCATCATCATGTCCAAACCAACCTTGAGTTTCATGCTGAATCGATTGACAACAATCTCAAACCGTTGGTGGACACTTTAAATGCTCACACTCATCAAATTCAGCATCTGAATGAGATAATGGAGCACTCTGGGCAAAAACTTGACACCCTTCTCAAAATTGGTGAGGCAAACAACAAAATACTGGAGAGAAAGTATGGTCCTCTCCCTGAGTATGAAGCAGCTACTGCAGATCTTGAAGCAATTTTTGGTGCTGCCAAAAAGGGGGAAGGAAGCGCAAAGCCTGAAAGCTCCAGTAAAAAGGAGGCAAGCCCAACAGAAGAGGGCAAGGGCAGCTAAGGCAAAGGCATCAGTTTTGAAGAAATGAAGAAGTAGACCTTATACTTACTTTGAATTATTTCTATTCTGCCTTTGTCTTTGAATAAAAAGATGCAATATCTTATTGCCCTTGAATGGATGAATAAAATTGTTGAGTTTCATTCTGTTAATTATTATGAAAAATTTGGCTTACTTATGTTCAGGCTTATGAGGGTTTTGGCATCATCAAAAAGGGGGAAATTGTTAAGAACATTTTATTATGTTTTGATGATGGCCATACTAGCTGTTATAGCAAGCCTGAAATAAGTTAGAATTCTCTGTATAAGTCTTTACTTAGAGTCTGACATATTGTATAAGTTAAGTCAGACAAGTATTGTACTAGTTGGTAGGACGGCAAAGTAAAACAGACATTCGGCAGAGTGAAGCCAGCCAAGCACCAGCAGAGAAGCAGTGAAGACTTAATGATTTGACTTATAACCAAGGAAGTCTGTGATGACCTTGGATAAGTCTAAGTATGTTTCAAGTGATGAAATTTAATGTTCAAATATGGTGTACACTGATCTCACCCAAATCAATGATCAGTGAAGTACAAAGATTCTCCTTAAACTGAAGTGATGAAGGAAACAGTGAATCGGCAGAGTAAACTGACTTTCGGCAAAGAGAAGGCAAAAACAGTGAAGGAAGATCTAAACGGCAAAGTCAGATGGATCACTCGACCGTTCAGAGAACGGCGAAGTAATCCTTATCAGAACAGAATTGAAATGTGATGAAGATTCAGAGGATCATACATTTAATGCACAATCAATAGAGGATCAATCAAGGACGGATTTTCTGCTATACATTTGAAGAAAAATCCGATCACTAAAATCAAGGAGAATATAATTAAGGGGGAATCAAGAATAAAATCAAGGATTATTCCCCTCATAAATATAGCCAACGGACGGAATTTCAAATCCAGGATATTCAAGGCTATAAATAGAAGGCATTGACAGACAGATAAAAAAGAACGACAAGAAAAAGAAAATCGAGCAGATACTCTGTCAATTTGAAAAGCCTTCTCTCTGAACTTACAAGGATTTATCTAGAGATCAACTCAGACATCAGAACTTCAATTTCATATTCAACACTGAGATTGATCAATCAAGTTTGTGAATCTCATTCACAATAAACTGAAGCAACTGAATCAGAAGTCATATGAGAAGGAGTTGTGTTTGTAATAGCTGCTGAAGGATTTGATCTCAAGGAGCAGTGAAAGAGACTAAATCACTGAAGCTGTTGCAGTCAAGGAGTGATAGTCTTGTAGATTGTGAAGCTTGGGAAGTCAAGGACAATCATACTATTGTATCTGTGAAAACAATAGTGAATTCCTCCAATCATCACAGGAGAAGAGTGGATTAAGGGATTACACCACCCTGAACCACTATAAGCCTTGTGTCAATTTACTTTCTGCAATTTACCTTACTGCATTCATTTATATTGCCTAGATTAAAATCTATATCTGTGATTGTTTAAACTGCTTTGAAACGACATAGTAAGAAAGGACTTATCCGCTGCCCAAAAGCTTTTAAACACAAGAAAAGTTTTTAAAACTCCACTATAGTCATTCACCCCCCCCCCCCTCCTCTGACTATAGTTTTACCCTTCTCTGGGACCAACAATTAGATTCAAATCACACACCTCTAAACGATAAAAACTATGAATTGATGAGTTTGAATCCATCAAACCCGAAGAAGAGTAGGAATTAGGGCTTAAACATACCTTATCAAAGCTTCAACTTTCTGCAATCAAAACGTTGCGCTCCTCACAGCCATTCCGGTGCTCTACTCTGATCTGAAAGCCGTCAAGAATTGCTTTAACAACCGATGAACAAAACCCTCAGCCCTAACCTTGCTCTCTCACACGCAGAAGGTGAATTTAGGAGGTGGAGAAATCTGATTAAAAGTTTAAGGGCTGATTAGGTTAATTTTTCCTTAAATAGGAAAAATCCCAAAATTACCTAATTTCAATGATTTTCCTTAATCACCCTTAATAAATCAAATTTTCTTTCCCTTATATATATATATATATATATATATATATATATATATATATATATATATATATATATATATATATATATCTTGAATATACATATATATAAATATCCAAAATATTAAACTCCGAATAAAAGGAACAAAACTCAATATTTCGTTTTTCGCAAAATGACACGTCTGCCCTTTCCCGAAAATCGGAATATTACAAAAACCCTCATAAGCCTGAACATATGTATGCCAAATTTTTTCATAATAATTAACATAATAAAACTCAAAAATTTTATTCATCCATGTAAGGGCAATAAGATATTGCATCTTTTTATTCAAAAACAAAGGCATATAGAATTCAATTCATTTAATTCAGTTAAATAAGAAGGGCTACTCCTTCTTTTCTTCAAACCTGATGCCTTTGCCTTTGATGCCCTTGCCCTTATCAGTTGGGTTTGCCTTCTTTCCTCTGGAGCTCTCAGGCTTTGAGCTTCCTTCCCCCTTTTTGGCAGTATCAAAATGTTCTTCAAGGTTCCTGATTGCATCTTCAGATTTAGGGAGGGGACCATATCTTTTCTCTAGTATCTTGTTGGTTGCCTCACCAACTTTGAAAAAGGTGTTGAGTTTCTGGCCAGAGTACTCCATGATCTCTTCTAGATGCTGAATTTGATGAGTGTGAGCATTTAGAGTATCCACCAAGGGTTTGAGATTGTTATCAGTCTTTTCAGCATGAAACTCAAGGTTGGTTGGGACATGGTAGGGAATGAGATGCTGTAAGTTGTATAGTAAGTTTCCCTGTTTTTCCATGACCTCATCTTGTATCTTGATGTGACTGATGAGGGCTTCAATCTTGTGGTTTAAGGAGGTTGCATCACTCCTTAAGGCAGCTTTCAGGTTTTGTCTGCTAAGGTATTGCCTTTCCATGTCCACAATGAGCGGTTGAATATCCAGATTGAACGGTCTTTTTGGATCAGTTTCCTCTGGAATTACTTCCTTATCCTCATCATCTACATCTTCTTCCTTCTCTTTCCCACTTTCTTTTTCTTCCTATTCTTCTTTTTCTTCATCATTAGACTCAGGGTCATTGAGGGGTTGCTGGGGGTGCTTGCTTCTCCTTCTGCCGAAGATGGTAGGTTTTCTTCTCCATGAGCTGAAGACTTGATTTCTTCTGCTGGTGTTCCCCCTTGATCAGTAGTGGGGTGTTGCTAAGTTCAGCAGAGTGGGTTTGATCAGCTGGCTCACTCGGATGTTTGTCAACTTTGTTGAGGGTCTTGAAGAGTACTTCTTGAAGAGTTAGGTCATCATCAGATATCTCCATCTTTTCTGGGTCAGCTTCAAGGTGGTCACCCTCTGAATGTTCATCCTCTGTCTCAGCTTCTTCTTCATCCATCTCTTCTTCTTTAGATGGAGTGAGAACATATCCTTCCTCACCTTCTTCCAGATAGGTGATGTCCTCTTGTTGTTTCTCTTCCTCCGTTGCTATATCATCACTGATTACTACAGTTTCGTTCAGGTTGCTGGTACCAATCACAGGGGTGCTCTCTTGTGCCTTTTGGGATCTGGTTCTTCGTCCTATTCCTAATCTGTTGTTTTCAGGTTGTTTTCTTTTTCTCCCGACAGTGGGTTTGGGTTTCAGAGATGCCTTGATGTTGGTAAACATTACCTTAGACTTGTGTGGAGGTTGCAAATTTGTAGGGTTCACCCTCAGTGTGTCAAACAGGAGTTGAAGGGGGAACCCATATGATTTCCTTTCCCAGAAATCACCTTTCTTCTGCAAACCTTTGCTTGGTGCCGTAATTGACAGATCAATTTCTTTTTGAATCTGTTCTTTCAGTCTATTGAAGACAAATGTTGCCCAATCAAAGTTAATACCTTGATAGATGATCGCCATTAGCTTGACCCGTAACTCAGTCAAGTTTTCCATCGACCCTTTTCTGCCTTCGATGTTCTTGGTGATAACCGGTGCAAATTCAGCAAATTGAAGTTTGAGTGCTGATCTAGGGAGGTTGTAGGTTTTGCTGTTGTGCTTGGGATTCTTGGCTATTTCAGCCCAGAAGTTTTTTATGTCAATCTTTACGAACTTCACATTAGCCGGACCGATCATTGGTAGGTGTAGGAATCTGTTGAGAAGACCAGGCGTAATGACCACTTCATTGCCAATGATTGAACTCTTTATGCAGTCGATATCAGTCTTCTTTGTGCTGGGCACAAACTTTGCATTTTTCCAGAATGCAATTAGATTTTCATAGCAAATTCCGTTGATTGGGGGATTTAGGAAGGTCATTAACCCCAGATTTGAACAACAATCAACCAAGCGTCGAGCTTGTGCATCATTATCACAGAAAGAGAGATAGGGTTCAAGTTTGAAAAACGATCCAGTGATGATCGATTTTTCATAAAATCTTTCGGTGGGAGATATTGTAAAGGATGAAGCCATTTCTTTAAGATTGGAGAGAAGGACTAGATTTTCAATGAGAAATAGGGTTTTTTGAATTGCAAGAGAGCGTAAAGAATTATGAGAAATCTCTAAGTGTTGTTTATATAGGATGATTTGGGTGGTGTGAACGTGGTTGAATATGGAAGGATTTTGTGATATAATGGCGTGATTTTATGTATATAAATCCCGATATTCGAGTTAAGTGGGGGAGTGGATTGAGGTATGTAATGATAGATTCCGGGAATCGAGGCGTTTTTGATTCGAAAAATAATATGGTTACCTCTATGATTGTAAATTGATATCCACGTGTGTAATCTTCCACAGTATAATCCTCCATAACTTCCTTATTCTCCACGTGTATAAAAGTTGATTTGGTTCACACTTTAATTTGCCCATGACTCCAATCTTCATTTCGGTGAAGTGCCTTAGCTGGTCACTTAGCCGGTGTAGTGAATTTTTCACTGAGCTGATTTATTCAACTGTTCCTAACAATCTGTTAAGTTAACTTCGCTGAGTACCAGTGCCTTACCTACTACATCTCCTGTAATGGCAAAGGGTTGATCAGCTGGTGAAGTCACTTAGCTGATTACTCCAGTTAGCTGCTTTTTGGTACTTAGTCAATTTCAATCATTCCCAACTCAGTTCTCAACATGCTAAATCTTTCATGACTGAGTGGTTTAGTGAAGATGTCAACTAATTGGTCTTCAGTGGGTATGTATCTTAGAATAACATCTCATTTTTCAACATGATCTCTGATGAAATGATGTCTTACATCAATATGCTTTGTTCTTGAGTGCAACACTGGATTTTCAGTAATGGATATTGCACTTGTGTTGTCACACATGATTGGAATTGTCTTCTCCTCCATTCCATAATCGCTTAGCTGTTGTCTAGACCATAGTACATGTGCACATCAACTGCCTGTTGCTATATATTCTGCTTCAGCTGTTGATGTTGATATGGAGTTTTGATTTTTACTGAACCAAGAAACTAGCCAGGTGCCTAGCATTTGGCATGTTCCAGAAGTGCTTTTTTCTATCTATCTTGCATCCAGCATAGTCAGAGTCTGAATATGATATCAACTTGAATCCTCCATCTTTTGGATACCAAATTCCAACATTGATGGTGTTCTTCAGGTATTTGATTATTCTTTTGGCTGCTAGAAGATGTGATTCTTTTGGTTGAGCTTGAAATATTGCACATACTCCTACTGCAAATGCTATGTCTGGTCTGCTTGCAGTTAGATATAGTAGGGATCCAATGATTCCTCTATACATTTTCTGATCAACATCTTTTCCAGCTTCATCTTTTCCAAGAATGACTCTTGCACACATTGGTGTATCTGCTGTGCCACTTGTGTCCATACCATACTTGTGTATTAAGTCTTGTGTATACTTGGCTTGACTAATGAAAATACCATCCTTCATTTGTTTCACTTGAAGGCCAAGAAAATAATTTAATTCTCCCATCATGCTCATCTGAAATTTGCTCTTCATTAGGTTTGCAAATTTCTCACACAGCTTTTCATCCTCTGATCCAAAGATAGTCATCAACATAGATTTGTACTAGTAATGTATTTGTTCCTTCCTCTAATTTGAATAGAGTCTTATCTATAGTTCCCTTGTTGAATCCATTCTTGATCAGAAATTGTGATAGTGTTTCATACCAAGCTCTAGGTGCCTGTTTGAGTCCATAAAGAGCCTTTTTGAGCTTGTATACTTTATCTTATTTTCCTTTAAGTTGAAAACCAGGAGGTTGTTCCACATATACTTCTTCTTCCAAAAGTCCATTTAGAAATGCACTTTTGACATCCATTTGATAGACTTTGAAGTCTTTGTGTGCAACAAAGGCTAGAAAGAGTATGATTGCTTCCAATCTTGCTACTGGTGCAAATGTCTCATCATAATCTATTCCTTCTGCTTGAGAGTAACCTTTTGCAACTAGCCTTGCTTTATTTCTGACAACTGTTCCTTGTTCATCCATCTTGTTTCTGAATACCCATTTTGTTCCAATGATGTTGGCTATGTCTGGTCTGTCAACAAGTTCCCAGACTTTATTTCTTTCAAATTCATTTAGTTCCTCTTGCATGGCTGTGATCCAGTCTGCATCTTGAATTGCATCATCTATTGTCTTGGGTTCCACTTGTGATAGAAAGCATGTTAGCATATGCTCCAGTTGTCTTATGGTTCTAACTCTTGTGTGAATGTCTCCAATGACTTGATCTTCAGGATAATCTCTTAGCCAATTGAGGTCGATTGAAGTTGTTCTTCACTTGGTGCTTCTACAACCTCAGGTTCTGCATGAGCTTCAAGTTCTGGTGCTTCTTCTGTTGTAATGATTTGTGGCTCATCTTGATTTCCAAAATTGTGATTCAGAATAGTAGCTGGTACGGTTGTACCGTCAAAGTATGTCGATGGGACACCCTTGGAATTATGGAATGGACGTCGCGAAAGCATGCGTCACTTCCGAATTTGGGGTTGTCATGCACATATACTGGTTGACAAGACTACGAAACTACAAAAGCGTACGAAAGTATGTATGTTTGTTGGTTACCCCAAGGGAACACATGGAGGTCTGTTTTACGATCCGGAAGATAACAAGGTGATAGTTGTTAGGAAATCTACGCGGGAATGCAGCGGAATTCAAAATTTTATTTCCTATCGACCCAAGATCGACTTCGTTTAAGCAATAAACAAACGAGTTAGTAGACGGTGGTTACCTTGGTTGATCTAAAAGATCGACGCTTTGACCGTCTAAGGAGAGTAGTTCTGCATAGAGCCGCCCAAGTGTTCGGCCTCTACCGCTAGTCCACACGAACAGCCCGCCGGAATCCCATCATGGATTGCTATTGGAAAACTCCGGTTGCTAGACCGGCCCTTTTCCCCTCTCTCCAACTCTCTATAGGATGCTCTCTATTTTACACAAGTACTATTAGCTCTTGAAATTGTGATGTACTAAAGAGCTTGACACCCACCTCTTATTTATAGTAGAGAGGCGCCCCAACTAGGTGTGTAGAAGAAGAAAACATTTTTCCCAATAAAATAAGGAAAATATAATTGGTGATTTATCTCATTTATTATAATATCTTATATCAAATAAATCTAGGATATTGTCAATATCTTATATTGAATATTTCCAAGATATTGTCAATTTCTAATATTGACTATCTTTATTCTATTACCATAAATCAATTTACACATGTGTATATATCACATATATATTACACAAATAAATCTATACCAATATATTCAACTAATGAAATTGTGCACATGTACATTCAATGCACAGCACACACACGCACATTCATTTAAAATATATATATATTAATATCATATATTAATATTTGGTAATACCATTAATTAAATTACACAATCCAAGTGTATCATATACACACCAAAATTGCACCACCCTTAGCCAATAAATTGGCATCCGGAATATTCTTTAATTAATGTAATATTATTAATATCTTGTATTTAATTTATTCATAATAAATAAATACCATCATATTAATTTACCACTATAACCTTTATAGTTCGAGATAAATTCTTTCCTTATTTGGTTATCATCTATAACCACATTTTAATCCGGCTCGATGTTCATATGTGTGACCCGATAGGCTTCCGAATATGTTGGCCGTAGACACAAAGTGCAAATTATGAAAATGCCCTTCATGCTTAACGATCACGGGATAGCGTCTAGCAACACACCGTGACCCCCAATCATCGGAAGAGTCAAATGCAATGACTACTACCTTTCATGTGAAACAGTTACCGTGTAAGTTACAATCCTATCGCTGTAATAATATCCATACGGTCGTACGTCGAGTGTCAAACATTAACGACCTTATCTTATAATCTGGATATCATGCTCTCTCGAAGTAACTCCTTTACTCCCACTTTGCAAAGATTCACGAGAGTAAGACATTCCTTATAAGAAGGCCATTTCGGATATTCGATCCCAATCATAGGATACGCGATTCCCGGACGACCAATCATGTATACTCCGCATGCTTCAATATCATACCCAATCACTACCGCATGATCCCCCGTGGCTAGGGGAAACCTCAATAGTGTCAAAGCATGACAATCCACACCGTGATGCCATGAAGACTCCGGTCCAAAGGATAATTACACAACCGCCACATAGTGTGACACTTATCTATGTAAGTGGGTCAGTCTAACGTACGCATTCTCTAATACACGTCCACGTACAGTCCAAGTGTCTCTACACTCCGATAGACGAGATCTATCCCTGCCCTAAAGACAGAAGACATCTAATACGTGCTAGCCTGTTCATACTATCAATGCCCTGTTTGATAGTACATCAGCCTAGAGACATTTAAGTATCAAACTCATTAAAGTGATTAGAGATCTCATCAACCATAATCGCCTATCATGGTTTCTCTATCACAGTTTAATACTAAGGACGTTATCATATAACAATTCATAATTGGTTCTTTAAAAGAACATATATATGACAACAGAAAAGCCATTTAATATATGTACAAACATAAAGAAATAGTAGAAATGATCCGACCCGGTTGGATCCGGTCCAACCCGATTGGGTTTAGGACACTATTCCAACAATAGTTTCTACTAACGCCACGTTTTTGGAGGATCAGTATATGACAGACTTCAAGCCTCGAAGTAAAGTCGTACTTGAGGAGTTACTTTCGGACGAGTTCAGACCACAAGTGCCACCTAGTGTCACTGTAGACAACACTACGAATGCAACAGTCACCCCTGATCCTAATCCACCCAGACGTACTGAGAGAGTGGTTCGGCCACCAAATCGGTATGGACAATCAGAGGTGAACGTAGCCGTCTCTGATGGTGTGGAAGATGATCCAGTGTCTTTTTGCAAGGCCATGGATGATCGTGACAAGGATCAATGGGTTGACGCGATGAATCAAGAGATAGAGTCCATGTACTCTAACTCTGTCTGGAAGCTTATAGATTGCCCCGAAGGAGTAAAACCCATAGGGAGCAAGTGGCTCTACAAAAGGAAGCGAGGAGTTGATGGTAAGGTGCAAAACTTTAAAGCACGGCTTGTAGCTAAGGGCTACACACAGAGAGAGGGTATAGACTACAAAGAGACCTTCTCCCCTGTGGTCATACTTAAATCCATCTGGATCCTCCTTTCTATTGCTGCATGCCTAGATTATGAAATCTGGCAAATGGATGTCAAGACAACGTTTCTTAACGGCTTTCTCGACGAGGAAATCTATATGCAGCAACCAGAAGGATACATCGAGGAAGGCCAAGAGCACGAAGTGTGCAAATTGCTGAGATCCATTTATGGGTTAAAGCAAGCATCTCGGTCTTGGAATCATAGATTTGATGACACCATTAAGTCATATGATTTCGAACAAAATCCTGATGAACCTTGTGTATACAAGAAAGTCATTAAGGATAAGGTTGTGTTTCTAGTGTTGTACGTAGATGACATTCTCCTAGTTGGAAACGATAAGCGGAAGTTGTCGGACGTTAAAATTTGGTTGGCCAGCCAATTCCAAATGAAATATTTGGGAGAGGCGAATTATGTTCTCGGGATCCAATTAATACGGGATCATAAGAACAAGATGTTAGCTCTTTCACAAGCCACATACATTGATAAGGTGATGGCTAGATATAGCATGACGGACGCAAAGAAGGGTTACCTACCAACTCGTCACGGCGTCCATCTCTCTAAGACTCAGAGTCCTCAGACTCCTGAGGAAATAGAGGCTATGGAAAGAGTGCCTTATGCTTCGGCTGTAGGTAGTCTAATGTACGCTATGCTGTGCACTAGACCTGACATCTCGTCAGTCGTTATCAGTCGAATCCAGGCAATGAGCATTGGATTGCAGTAAAGAACCTCTTAAAGTACTTGAAGAGGACTAGGAATTATATGCTGGTATATTCGGGTGCAAACCTGGATGTACAGGGGTACACTGACTCTGACTTCCAGTCAGATCGAGATGATTTCAAATCTACCTCAGGCTAAGTGTTTACCATTGGTGGCGGTGCAGTCATGTGGAGAAGCGTCAAGCAATCCAGCACGGCTGATTCTACTATGGATGCTGAATACATAGCGGCCTCTGAGGCAGCTAAGGAAGTAGTTTGGCTCAAAAAGTTCCTGAGTGGTTTAGGGGTCTCTCCAAATCACAATGATCCAATCACTCTCTATTATGACAACAATGGGGCTGTATCAAATTCGAAGGAACCCTATAGTCACCGCAAGTCGAAGCATATCGAGCGAAAGTACCATTTAATCAGAGAGATAGTCCAAAGAGGAGACATTTCCATCAAGAAAATCCCCTCTGCTGACAACCCCGCTGATCCTTTCACCAAGACATTGCCGTTAGAAGTCTTCAACCGGCACTTGGAGACTATTGGTATTAG